>JANZLX010000007.1:21852967-21870102 GCA_025531955.1 Erythroxylum orinocense | reverse complement strand
CAAATCAAGAACAATTGCATATATAAGTGTAAAAGACAAAATTTTCATTTTGTTATTTGTAATAGGAATACCTCATATATATCTATTAATTAAGAAAACTAAGAACATAAAGAAAATGCTTAGGTTTTGGCAACATTGTGTATAATTGGTAGCGGATTGTCTACCATTGGTGACTATAGTTTTGTTCGTCGCAAAAAGGTGAACAAGTTAAATATATATATGGGACGACGTCGTCCCTAGGATGACTTCGTTTTGCCCGCGTTTGTTTTAACAAACTCAGGAGCTTTTTCCTCCCTTCCATTTTCACTGAAACTTTACTATTGAAGCTTAACCGACCCTCTTCTCTTCATCTACCTTCTGTCCTCCTTCTTTTGTATCTCAAATATTGTACTCTTCATCTGCTTTCTCACCTTCTGTTTGTTATTTGACCTCTTCGAGTTCTCCCACCGCTTCCATAGTCGAAGGTGAGTCTAGTTGTTTATGTCATTTATTAACCAATGTGAAGCCACTAACTGTGTTCATCTTTTTTTATGTTTCATGTTCAATTTTTGTGTTAGTTGGAGATTGTGTATAGGGTTTTTTGTAGATTATGTCTTCCTCTGTTTGATTGGAGCCAAAATTGAACAATTTGTATGGCATCTTCAGGTATATTCTCCCTACCCACCACATGTTAGACAAAAGCCCTTTGTTGTATTTTGTTAGATTCCTTATGCTATGTTTTACATATCCCTTGTCAAGGTTTGAAGGAAGCACTTACACCGTACAGAGAGATTGTTCCATACCTAAAATTGTCAGGTATTGCAATCTTCTCTATTCTTATTCTCCCTACAGTCTGTGATTGCTTTCAGTGCTTCCTTTAGCCATTTACCATGATTGCAGAACTAGGAATGACCTCAAAATGAGCCCTGAAAGCTTATGATCTTAGTTCATTTCTAAAAGAATTTGAATTTCTTAGAAAATAAGCTATCTTATTTTATTGTAAAGGTGGATGGATAAGAGTTGGATGTCTTATCGAATATGGTCAACTAAATACGTAGAAGGAGTTAAGAGTTTCATGCAATTTGTAAAACATCAAATGGTGATTAGTGTAGTATTTGTTGTCCATGCATCAATTGCTTAAATGTCAACTTCCAAAGTCAAGATGTGGTGCACGTAAGGAAGCAAGTTGTAGTAGAAGTGGTGGTACATGTTATGATGACAGTAACAGTAATGATGTAGATGATTATGATGTGACTGATGATGGCAATGTTAGACGATTATCAGAATTATATGGAGATTATGAATGAAACAGGAATGCCTAACATAATTAGTAGTATTACAGAAGATAATTTTGGGAAGTTATTGAAAGTTGCTCAAGAACATTTATATTCGGGATGATCAAATTTCTCACAACTATCATTTGTTGTGAAGTTGTTGCATTTGAAGGTTTATAATAAATGGAGTAACGTCTTTTGACATGCTAATAGACTTACTGAACGATGCATTACCTATTGGACACAAGTTGTAGAAATCTTACTATGATGCAAAGAAACTATTAAGGGACCTTGGTTTGGGATATATTTCAATTCATGCTTGTAAGTATGACTGTGTTCTTCTTTTGAAAGAAAGTAAAGATCTTCATGAGTGTCTTATTTGTGGTACATCAAGGTGGCAGGTGGATGACGGGAGAGGGAAAAAGATACCGAATAAAATCCTTCGATACTTTCCTATTAAACCATGATTACAAAGACTTTTTATGTCAACAAAAACAGTCATAGATATGAGGTGGCATAAAGAGAAACACATTGATGATAACATTATGTGTCATCCAGCAGACTCAATGGCATGGAAAGAAATTGACAAAAAGTTTTCATGGTTTGCATAAGGTTGTCATAATGTTCAACTTGGATTGTCTTCAAATGGATTTAATCCTTTCGATAATATAAGTATTTTATATAGCATGTGGCCAGTGATTCTAGTCCTATAGAATTTACCTCCATAGAAGTGTATGAAGGAGCCTTTTATATTGTTGTCTTTGCTTATTTCAAGACCTATTGCTCCTAGTAAAGACATCGATGTATACATGCAACCATTAATTGATGACTTAAATGATCTATGAGAATTTAAATTACAAACTTTTGATGTCGTTGAAGGTGAAACATTTATAATGTAGCTGCTGTTTTGTGGGCTATAAATGATTTCCCAACTTATGGGAATATGTCTGGGTGGAGCCCTAAAAGGTATATGACTTGTCTTGTGTGTAACCATCAAACATATTCAATGAGGATACAAAGTAAAATATGTTATACGGGTCATCGTCGTTATTTGAAACATAGGCATAAATGGTGAAAAAGTAAACAATTTAATGGCACAGTAGAATTGGGTAAAGCTTCAATGCAGTTGTTCGGTGACAATATTATTTACCAACTATCACATTTGGGTGACATTACACCTGGAAAAAAAACCAAGTAATAGAAAGTGAAAAAGAAATGATGTCGAACTAAATTGAACAAAAAAAAACATATTTTTCAACTTATCATATTGGAAGGAACTACTATTGAGGCTCAATCTTTATGTCATGCATATTGAGAAAAACATTTGTGACTCTATTTTAGGGACTGTTATGGGAATTGATGGGAATCCAAAGACACAATTAAGGCTAGAGTAACTTAAAAGGCATGAATATTAGAAAGGACTTGCATTTGAAAAGAAGAGATGATGGGTCATACGTTATTCCCCTACTTTTTACAACATATCAAAAAGTGATAGACAATCATTCTGTCAGTTCCTCCAATCAGTCGAATTTCTTAATGGGTATGCATCAAATATAGGTTGTTGTGTGAATGTTAAAGAGGGAAAAGTGTAAAGGTTGAAAAGTCATGATTATCATGTACTTTTGCAATGATTACTTCCTATTGGAATACGTGGGTGTTTGCTGAAGGATGTGTCCTTTACTTTGTGTCAATTGGAAGAGTTTTTTAAGCAATTATGTTGTAAGACACCTAAAGTTGAAGAGCTTGATAAAATGGAAAAAGACATAACATTGATTCTATGTAAGCTTGAACTATTATTCACCCCATCAGTTTTTGATGTTATGGTTCATTTGGCAAATCATTTACCATATGAAGCAAAACTTTGTGGACTGGTTCAATTTCGATGGATGTTTCCGATTGAAAGGTAATTCATATTAAATTTAACAAATTTTTTCTATGTTATTTTTTAATAACAATTCCTAAGTTCATAACTGATTATGTTCAGGTTTGTAGGCTCTCTTAAGCGTTATGTATGTAATAGAGCTCGACCAAAATGGTCTATTGTAGAGGCTTATATAGAAAATGAATGCTTGACTTTTTGTTCAATGTACTTAACTAATGTGGAGATAAGATTCAATATACCAGAACATAACTTTGATTTTCATGATGATGGTGGGTTATCTATTTCCTCCAAAAAAATTAGGCCACTTGGTATGGATAAATATGTGGAGTTAACTACAGACGAATTTGAAATTGCTCATTGGTATATTTTGAACAATTATAGGAAATTTGATTCATACATGGAGTGCATATATTCCTTCTCATTCAAATAATCATATTACAATTTTTTTCATTCACTTTGAGATCTTACTGTCGTTGTCTTTTTTAAATAGAGAATATAAAGGGACAATTTAAAGCAAAGGGATTATTAATGTTAAAGAAAGACAGGCAGAATTTTATATCATGGTTTAGAAATCGACTAAGTTTCATATTGATTACATATTATGAAAATATGAGATATGTCTCATCCTCATATTTGTTTTCAATTTGTTGTACAAATGATACGGTTACATAACCGTAACGTGTAAGAAGCGACAACAACATTATAAAGTTTGACATGTGGGCCTCATATTTGTGGGAAGAAATACACAGGTTGCATTATTAATGGGGTGAGATTTCACATACAAAATCAAGATAGTTGAGATAGAAGTCTAAATTGTGGGGTTGTAGTTGAAGGATGTCATGACAACGATTTCATTGACTTCTATTGTGTTTTATGTGAAATAATAGAGTTGCATTACGTTAAGGATAAGAAGGTTATTCTACTTAAATGCAAATGGTTTGATCTAACTGACATGAAAGTGAACGGGCATATTACTACCATAAATGTTAGTAATACGTGGTATGATAATGATCCTTTTGTCCTTGCAAGTCAAGTCAAACAGGTTTTCTATATCGATACTATATTAGGTAGCAATTGGAAGGTTGTTCAAAAGTTTTAACAAAGGAATGCCTTTGATTTTTGTGAAAGGGATATTAGTCAATTGGATATGGATGCAGATGAAGTCTATCAAGAAATTGGATTAGAGTTCAATAATGAAGGCATTCCAGTAGAAGATGCAAATATATCATCATTTCATATGAGAGATGTCGATCCCAACATAGTCAAAGTAGATGAAGTCCAAGCCCATCTTATATTACAAACGAACGAAGACTATATTCAGGATGACTTAAATGACAATGACAATGCTTTGCTCGAATATATTAGTGATGAAGAATCTAATGATAATGTACTTAATGATGATGATTTTCAAAATCTTGATCAAGATGATTGAATGTAAATAAATTGTTTATATTGTTTGAAATGTTATGTTCATAATTGTCTTATGTTGATAATGTTTTACTTATGTTAATTTACGATGATTAGATTTATATTTTTAGTGTTTCACTTATGTTTGTTCAGAATATTATGCCAAATGTCTAGTATTTTACTACTGATCTCCTTATATTCATTTGAATATTGATGCTTGAGTTAAGATTATGAGTTATCTTCATATTTCGTTTTAGTTGTTCAATGTAATGGTAAAATAATTACTTAGCTCAAACTATATCAGTAGTAGCGACGATAAGGAGCCTTAGTTTGTTTATAAATTTTGTTCAAATTTTGTAATTAACCTGTAATTATTTTTTAGTAAAATGCATTCCATTTTTAATGTTTATTATATTTCAATTTATTATTATTTAAATAAGATGTAACCAACATTAATTATAAAATGTAACTAATTTATATTTCAAACTGTCTTAAAAATTGTAATAAATTAAATACAATTTGTTTTCAACAATTATAATAAAATTTAAATTTAAAAATAAATGTTTGTCACTACAAAGTATTAGCTACGAAAACAAAATCATCACAAAATGCTATTACCTACGTTTACAATAACGTCTCTAAAAACATTTACCTACAACAAACAATTAGTAGCTAAAACTATTATGCTATAAAAACAAAATCGTCAGTAAAAATATTTACCTACGACTATGATTTAGTAGGTAAAAACCTTTATCTACAAAATATATACGTCGCAAAATCTTATGTACGACGTTTTTAACTCTTGTTGGTTATATATTTTACTAACGAATATATTGTGTATCCAAAAACTTTCTGCGACGATTTCAAAAAAAACATCTCAAATATTGTTTTGCTACTTGGATTCAGCGACCATTAGGGTAATGATTATTTTTCGTCGCAAATTATGATTTTACAAGATTTTTTAATATTTAGTGTGTTTGAGTTCATCGCCAATAACCTTATCTATTGTAGTGATGATATATATTATAATTTTGATCAATGATGACCATTATCATAATTATAATTATGTTCATGTCTTCTATTTCAAATGTCTAAATTATAAGATTTAGTTAAATTTAAAATTTTATTTATCATACTCCATAGCATCTTAATATTTTTAAAATAATATTAGTAGCAATCTATATTTAGTGAAGTTAAGTTTTTGTCCTTTTTTTATAATCAGACCATTAACTTAACACATGTGATGTCATATTAATAAACATAGACTTAGTTCTAAAAATATTTTTTAAATATTAATTAAAAGTAAATTTTGTATTTTAACATTTTATAAAAAATCTAAATAAACTCTTATCTTTATGTTTGATGCTACTTTTACTTCAATTCATAATATTCATACATTTAGAAAATAATGAGTACATTTTTGGTAATATTATAATATAAAGTGTAATTAATGATATGAATTTATTTAAACCATATGTGAAATGTTAAGAAATGTATCTAAGAAGAGTGAATACGGGTGAGAATTGGGCCTAAACTCAGGTGTTTTTAATTAGGTCTAGTCCAAGTTATCCAAGCCTAGACGACCTAAGGCTCAACTTTTTAAAATAAAATGATATCGTTTTACTTAGAAGAGTTGAACATCAGGTCAGTCTGGGCCTGAACTGTAAAACCTTAAACTTTTCTTTTCACGTGTCTATAAGATTTCATTTCATGTGAATGGTGTTTTCGGGTGAATGCAAATTTTATTTTCACTAAAAGGTAAATTAGGGACCCAACCCTGAATGATTTACTAATACTTGAGACAAGAATTAAAGTCAAATTATAGTAGAAAAATTATTGGAGTTAACTGGTATAGAAATGGACCAAAAATAAATTTGATTTGGTGGATTTCGGTAGATCAAGATTAACCTTGTTTTAAATTATCGTGTAATAAATTGGAAACACTTTCGGGTTGAAACATAGAGACATAAACCAAGCGTAAGAGAATCAACCATAGTTAAGGATACTTAAAGTAAATCGATCCAACTTATATGTTGATATATTTAAGTGTAATATGTTATTAAGTGGAATTTTTATCTTACTAAATGCCAAGATTTTGGCTAAGCCCTTTGTCATAAAATTTGTAAAACAAGGGGGTAAGTTATGGATGTACTTGGCAGGTTTTAGGAACCCTCCAGGGGTCTCCCTCATAGCTGAGTAAGACAATAAAATTTTCTCGTCACCTTAAATTCGGGACTAATAAAGGCTAATAAAGGATAAGCACCGAACACGTGAAGGCGGATAATGATAAATGACAAACAGTGAGTGTGTATTTAAATTGATTTGTTAAGATGACTTTTACCTTACTATGAAAAGTATGCTTATGAATAATTTCATTGGCGCTACTACTTAAATTTAAAAGTTAATCTTTATAAGGTTTGCATTTGTTTTAATTTAGCATTGAATTAAGTTTTTGATGCACTTGGAAACTAATGAGATGTACACATGCTTTAAATTGGCATTAAATAGAGATTTGCATATGCTTTAAATTAGCATAGAAATAGATTTTGAATATGTTTTTAATTGGTATTGAAATGAGGCACGATCATTTATTAATTGTGATTTAGCTTATAGTACAGCATTAGGTCTTTATACATATGATTATATCGTTCATAGTACGTCCTAACGTGCATGACAGTATTTGGGGGCATCTGTTACTAATATGGGTGGTGTTGTGTCTATCAGTATGTTCTGTAAGTCGCGCTCTGCACGTGTGAAGTATATATTGTGCTAGCATTGTTACAAGTAAGCGATGCAAAACTAGCACCATAACCATTGAATTATGTATAGTGCTAGCATTGTTATAGGTAAGCGATGTAAAACCAGCTTTATAACAATTGGTATATAGGGGTTAACCAGGCATGGGTAAGCGATGCAGAACCAACTCCGTGACCTTACACCTAAGGGTACCATATGATAAAGAAAATTAATGATAAGCTATGTTTTAAAATGAAAGTTCATTAAAGTATTGATTGTCATCGTTGTATACTTTACAAGAAAAGTAGAACTTGATTTCAAAAAAAATTATATGTTTTGTTTTACATATGTATTGATCTTATGAAAAGAAAAGAATGTATTTTGTAAGAACATTGATTATTATTTGAACAGAAAAGAAATTGTTTTCTTTTATGGAGGTTAATATTTGTATAAATGTTTTTACTCGCTTAGCCCACCCTTTATTTTTTGTTTTTAAATAAAACCTCCTAGGTGCTTGCTCAATAGCTTCAATAGCAGGGACTCCACCTTGCGAGTAGTCATCTTTGTCAAGTTCTGTTGTGTAGGCATTTTTATTTTGCCTTGTACATATTTTTTTAGAACTATTGGATATCTTTGAACATGTTTTGGAAAGTACATTTTTATAAAGAAAGGATGTGTATAAAGGTTTTTAAATGGAATGCGTGACTTTGTTTTAGCTTTTCAAAGTTTATTGATGTAACTATTTGAGACTGCATATGTGTAGATTTGAAGTCCACAATTTGAAGTTGAGAAATTAATGTAATAATATAAGTGTTTTGAACTTTTATAGATAATTTGAAATTTTTGGGATGTTAAAATACAGTCGTTGTAATGCTGAAGTTTTTAATAAACTGAAAAACAAAACTCCATTGTTTACATTTCTTATTATGAATTGAAGCTTTTCCTTAACAAGGGCAATAGGCTTCGCTTCACGGGAACTTTCCAGTTGACTCAGACATCGACTAGAGAGCCACCATGAAGTGCCGAATAGGTTGCCTAGTCATTACAAGATACAGGCTTGTCATGAACAACCAAAAATTAAGCCCAATTAGAAAAACATCGTTACACTTTTAATGAAAAAAATTATTTTGAAAAAATTCACCGAACTAGGCCATTGCCATCTCTAAGAGAGAGAGCATTTATGATATGAATTACTGATTAATTAAGAAGAATATATAAGAAAAAAGGCTTATTTTGTGAAGTTTCTTCGATTAATATGCCCTGTAGTTTTTTGGATACAACATAATTGGCATAGTGCACGAGAGAGACATATGAGATAAAGAAATATGGGAGACATCCCCACATACCTGATATTATTATTTGATGCAGTGGCATTAGTCGTTCTTTACGGTGTACTTCCCATTTATTACCCTTTGTCTTTTGCCTAGCTAGCTCCATTTCTTCTCCATCCACTAATTTTACTATGTGTTCTTTGCCCTTCCTCTCCTCTCTCACCCTGTTACCTTTTGCTAGCTACTGCATTATACTACCTCTCTCTAACACCTCCACATTCTCTCTTTCTCCCTACAGTTAGGGTTTCCTCTTTCAGGACTCACCTCCCATAAATAATGAATCTGTGAAGCTTGTCTCTTTTATTTGCAAAGGCTAAAAAAAATTTCCTTGGAAAGGAAAAAAGAAACGTTTTGGCTAGCTCTTGTAAGAGTAAAAAAGGTTGTCCTCTTTTTGTTCATCTGATCAGAGGAACCTAGATCATAAACAGGTAAACTTATGTAGCTTCTTTATCACTTTACTATGCCTAACAATTCTCTTCATCTTTTTTTTTTTTTTTGGGTCTTCGGCTAAGCTAAAAAGCTAGCTAAGAGATACTACAAACAACTCTTTGGTTAAAAGCCTCTGATCCAGGGCGATGGTATGTCTGTTCATGAACAATATATATTAAAGATATAAATATACAATCATGGCTAATTTCAATGTTCATACCATCCATGTTGGAGTCATCTTAAGAGATTACGATTCTTTATATTGTTGCTTCGGCAACACTTAAAGCCTCCAAAGTTCAAAGCATTAACATCCGTGGACACAGAGAGGAAAAGATAGGGTCATGAGTAGAGGGGCTGGTGGGTGTGGGAAGAGAGGAGTTATTGGATTCATAAAAATACAAAATCTGTCAGCAAAATCTAAAGTGAGACAAGCAGCAGAAGATATAATTTGTCTGTAAAGTGATGCGTAAGAGTCAAGTTGTTTTCAGAGTTTATGGAACAATTATAATATGGAAAAGAAAGAAATCAAGGGAAACAAAAGGAACAGGTGAACAAAAAGCTAAGAAAAGAATTGGAAGGAAGATGCAGGGTAGTTAACTATCTGGTAGTAATAGATCAATGGCTAGATTCATAAATGGGTTTTGACTGATATTCAAAGATATGTCAGAGGGACTTTTGCTCTAATTGTATGACTGTAAGTCCTTAGGAGCTGGAAAACGAATAAACAAAAGGAAGAGAAGTTTAAGGTTTACTGCGTGCCTTCATCTACTATATATCATGACTCTTGGAGGTTACGAATCATATCCCCCTAGTAGACAGTACAGGAGCTACGAGTTATGGAGTAGCTACACTAAATGATAAGAGGTTTATAATATACATTTACCATAATGAAAGGATGATTTTTGTGAAAGAAAATGGAAGAGCTGGTTCTCTTCTGAACCTCTGCAATTATTGCCTAGGAGAGATGAATATATGAAAAATGTTTTAGTTAATAAATTTGCTATTCAACTTGATTTGAAGGGGCAAAAAGTCTTACATATTGAAGGAACTCTCACAGAAAGTTCTCGATTTCTTTGTGGGCTTTACTTTCTTTTGTTTCAGAGAAAATATGGCTTCATCAAGCTCTTACAACTCTCCATGTGCTGCCTGCAAATTTTTGAGGAGGAAATGCATGCCAGGTTGCATATTTGCTCCTTATTTCCCACCGGAGGAGCCTCAAAAATTTGCCAATGTGCACAAGATCTTCGGAGCAAGCAATGTAACGAAGCTCCTCAACGAGCTCCTTCCTCACCAGCGAGAAGATGCTGTCAACTCTCTTGCCTATGAAGCTGAGGCAAGAGTGAGAGATCCAGTATATGGATGTGTAGGTGCTATCTCCTTCCTCCAGAGACAGGTCGAGAGGTTGCAGAAAGAACTTGATGCCGCAAACGCCAATCTGATTCGATACACCTGCCCTGAAATCTCCACAGCTTTGCCAACACATGGAGCTAGCTCATTGACACCCATGTCGACTTCTCGCCAAAGGCCACTAGTTGATCAGTTCAACAAAAGGATAGGTAATGAAGGTGGTTTCTACCAAGTTTCTGGTCTGTCCATTCCTTACCAAATTCCTTGGAATGAGAACCCGTCAGGGAATATCAATGAAGAAGGAGGTCGAGATGGTAGCATGTGAATCAACTGTTGACCAGTCGGATAGAAATCCCATATAGGGTTTCTAGCCACCATCTCTAGGCATGCTCTGCAAGAACTCTCTTGGTATGGTATTATAACGATTCTAGCTAGGTAGCCTCACATGGACTCTTTAGCTAGAATACTTAAGTTCTACTGTTTCTTAGTAATTTATTTGGTAATTGGGCTGGTTTTGCTCTTAAGTATACTTACTAAAACCATAAACTTTTAATTTCTTTAGCCATGTTTTAACATGGTTAAAATAAGGGTGCACAAAATAACATAGTGTTGGCTATTGAAACTTTTTTAGTGTCACTAGTGCAACTCATGGCATGAGCATGTTGAAAGTTTCCCAATTCTCTGTCATTTGTTGTTTATGCATAAGAATAAATGAAGTAACATTAGTTAAATTTATAAAGAGGATTCCCTTGGCCTAAGTCTACGACTTAGTCATTCTTTACACTATATTCTTTTCATTATTTACTCTGAATTGTTCTTGGGGACCGCTGAATTTTTGCATTTATACAAATCTACAACGTAATGTTAGCCATAGACTCGAAAAGTTGTAGGTCAAAAAGATGTTCAAATTCAACTCCAATTTGCGCTGGTCAAGGTTTAGCTTATAATCTTCCTTTTGGACTAACTGTCTTTTGATTGAGAAGACATGTAGAAATAATCCATATATGAAGTTTCGCATAACTTAAATATCCCTTCTTTTTAATTGAAGCTTCTGTATTGTTTTCTTTTAACCTTATAAAGAAAAGAAAAGATTATACATCAATGCTACTGTGTTCCATATCTTTTGTTCATTCATTCATACATATAAATATATAAGGTAGTTTCTAACATGTAAAACACAGCTTCTCCTCTTATTTCTTCTATATGATTGAAAGAATCTAAACACTGTAGGACAGTGTATTATAGCTTTACTGGTGTAAGGGCTTCAACTTTTTTTCCTTTTTCTGTTTCATTACTTCTCCAGCTCCACCACTTACTGTTTTTAACCACAGTTTTTCTTAGACAAAACAGTAGATACAAGTCCTAACACTGTTTCCTCCCTCCTTCTCTCTCTCACGCACACAAGACTGATCATAATCTACTTATGCTCAAAATCTGAACCCAATTCCTCAAACTTTTCCCAGGGTCCATTTTCTGTATTAATGCGTGAAAATATTGATTCTAACATTAGTAAAAAAAAAAAGGAATTGCAAGGAAACTCTATATGATACCTGTATACCTATGCATTAAAGTAGATTAGGGTTAGGGTTTCATATTTTATAGCGTCCTGGGTATTTGAGCTGTTATTTAACATCTACCCAACATCTATTATGCATATAATATATACATATGGATGTTATTCTTGCATCTCTGGAGAAAAAAAGATATATTTACTTTAGTTCTCTCAGAAGAAAGTAACATCAAGTCTTCGAACTCATTCAAATCCTAAGACTATAGACATGTGTATGTGTGTTTGTGTGAGAGAGAGAGGTGACTTATTACAGGGTTTGAGTGAAGGAGGTGACTGGGAATTTCCTTATTTTCTTCGACTGTCTAGTTCTTTTCATTTCATGCTTTCTCACTCGATCTCTCAGTATCCCTCTCATATCCACACGGTTACATTTCGTGTCACAGTGACTGTAAGGGGCACACGAGCTTTCTTCAGAAAAAATACGACCATTTCTCCAGTTTCTGCTCCACTTTTTGTCAGTCTTTGAGCAGTAACACCCGTATAAAACTTGAAGAAAAAGTTAACTGTTCCCTCTTTCTTCGTCTCCGACTTGCTGGCACTGTCAGAGTCAGATTGTCAGGCCCCAACATCATAGTGTTTTTTTGGAGAGGAGAAGATACAAAGAGAGACGTGTACAGGGAGAGAGAGTTACGTCTATTGTCCTCCAATTCATCGCCTCTTGAGTCAGCCACCTTTTTCGAGATTACCAAATCTTCAACTTTTATCTTTCTTGGAAGTTTTGGTGAACTAAACACAATCTCTGACCTTTCTCCTTTCTCCACCGTGGAAAAAAAACTTGCTTATTATATCAAGAACATAAATGTTACACACAGGAAAGTACATTAACAGTATATGATATAGAATGTGTATACAATGACAGTATGCTTAGATACGTTCAGAGGAATAGGCAGATAAAGGGTTAAGTTCTTGTGATATGACATGTTTCCTTGGATCAGATACAATCAGACGGCTAGGTCAGAGTAGGAAAGTAAGCCTTTACGTAGTTATTGCTGGATGTTTGAACTACTGTGAAGAATACAGTGATGATTCAAAATTCAGAATCCTTCAAACCCACCAAATTTCTCTCTGCAGATTGGAAAAACGTGAGGAAGAAGTAAATGGGCAGGTGATAAATGGCAGGATTGACTAGGGACTAGCAAACTTTGCAGTAAATGCATATCCTGTTTGCATTTTCTTCCTGTTGGGACTGTGGCGTTACATGATAGTACTGCATTAGCATCTGTTTACGGGGAGAGGATTGAGATTTCTTTGATATGTTGTTCTGATTTACTCATCTACTGTTACCTTTAGGACTATAACGTTTGGTGTTATTTCAACGATGCACTTCTATTATTAGGTTTTTTGCGACGTAAATGACTTCAAAACACATGTTTTTGCATAGACAAGAGTGAAGACTTTTCATCTCTTAGCAGTAATAAGTTACTTGAATCTCTACAATAGGCCTAACATCACTGACATAAATGATATTGTGATTGCTTTACAAAGGTAAAATTCTTACAAACCAGGTATCTATGGAAAAGCTATTGCGTGTACAATTGTATTCTCCAATGCAGCTTAGCTAGAGGAACTCACTCTAAAATTTGGAGTTGTTTTAGATGTTGTTCCTCCATGTTCCTGCTTTCCCTTAGATCCTCCACACGTATTTTACTTTTTGGATTTTTTTTTCATATAACGGAGAAAAGCAAAGCCTAAACAGTAGCTCTTGAGGTTAAAACCCCACGGGTAGCCTCAAAGAGGATAGCAAGACATCTCAAAGGAGGAGACGGCAAATAAGTAACGCCGAACCCATAAGACTCCGCATTAAAAGCTAGCTAGTCAGTGCAACGATTTTCCTCTCAAAACACATGGCGTGTATGAACTGTCAGGATTTAGTTAATAGCACCTTAATAGCTTGTATCAGGGAAGCATAATAGGAAATCCTCAAATTTGAGGAGGAAAGAATATTATAAGGAATCACTTCTAATTCAATCCTCTCTGATAACTCATATCTTAAGCTAGATTTAATCTCGAATAAACCTCTCATAACTCGGCATCTAGTGGTGTGCAAAATCTAATAAGATGGACGAATCTTCCTAGCCAAGCACTAGAACTGTTACGAAAAAGACCACTGGCAGGAGCTCTCCTACTTGATATTCGCTTCGCTTCATCCCTGTTCAGCCTGATCCATCCCTCACTTGATTTGGCCCAACCTATATGCCTAATGCTACTAGCAGCATGACCGACCGCAGCTCGAGAAATAACTGTCCCTGCTTTCACAACCTGATTCGCATAATCTGGAAAAATAGCCTTGCTAACGACTGGCTAGGAAAAGTCATGTTTGAATAAACTTTTTTTTGTCCAAGGCCATAGACACCCGCAAGAAACGAGT
This sequence comes from Erythroxylum orinocense, assembly GCA_025531955.1. NCBI lineage: Eukaryota > Viridiplantae > Streptophyta > Magnoliopsida > Malpighiales > Erythroxylaceae > Erythroxylum > Erythroxylum orinocense. The sequence goes on along the minus strand of JANZLX010000007.1, from coordinate 21,855,779 downwards.
CTAGATCTTCTGTTCAATTTTATGACATCTTATCATATCCAGTAAATCTCAATTATTTATTTATGCGAGTTTCACGTTTTCATAGACGGAGTCATGTATAAGGGTAGGGAGCTATGGCCCCCCCCCTTTCAAATTTTTTTTTAAAATATACTTATATAATTTTTTAATAAATAAGGACATTTTTTAAATGTTGGCCCTCGGCCTCCCTTAGAGTTGGCCTCCGGCCCCCGACTCCTGACCCTCGGCTCCCCCTTAGAGTTGAGTCTAGCTCCGTCCCTGCATATTTTGGTTGAGTCGGCTGTACTAGGCCCAAGCCTATCTCCACACGTCCACGGCCCATCAGGCGTTAGTCTCCCATACAAACATAAAGATCTACGTAAAGACCTAAACTTAGCGTCTATTTCATATATAAGGTACTATTCTGTCATGATACAGGTACGAGATTACAACCCTAACTTTTTCTCTGTTCTTAGCAACTAAAACTTTCACAAAAGACTAACTTGAGCGTCAGAGGGACCTTTCGAGAATCAGCCCCCGGCGTGCCTTTGTTTGTTTTGCAGATATTCAGCAGTCAAGGCCATACAAAATTATGGATCCGAACAATAACGTTCAACCCCAGCAGAATCCAACTAAATCACGTCTATTTACTTGGAGTCTACGCAGAGCTCGCATAAATAAATGACTAAGATTTATTAGATACGATAAGATACCATAAAATTAAACAGAAGATCTATTTCTGCAAAAAATCCATAGACAATTGACCATCTTAAACCACTGACTTCGACTTGATTATAACGATTTTCCTTTTAACAATTAATGATGGACCATATATGTATACCTTGCCATATGATTATTGTAAGTTGGAAACTAGAGAAACTTCGCCCATCTCTTCTTCCTCGAGATATTAGCACAATAGACCTAGGCAGGCAGCTTAGCCCACTAAAGCTTAAATAGTTCAAGCCAAAATTGGAATCTTAAATGACTAGAATGAGTAAGTAAAAAATGCAAGTTTCGCAGAGTTCATATTGATTTCCGATCGTTAACATATTAAATGTTATCTTAGATAATTTTTAAAATTATAAAACATTTTAAAATTTTTACACAATTAAAAATTAATTCTTATTGGGTTTAAAACTAAAATAGTATTATAAAATTTGATTCAACAAATTATTTGTTAAAATTAATATAAACTATTTTATTTTTGATAGAATAACTGTTATCTAAAATTATTTTATGTTCAAATACAAAATATATAATTTTCAATTTAAAGAATTAAATTTTTCTTAATTTACAATTTTCACCCAATATTTTTAATATATTCTCTTTTATCTCTGTACTGTCACAAATCGAAATTTTGTAAAATTCGGCGTGGTACAACATATTTTAGTATCATTTTCATCAGCGGATACGATACAGTAATCATAAGCTTGATGAAAAGAAAAACAAAAAGAAATTGTTAGAAACCCTTAAAGGCTTTAGTATAGCGAATGATAGACAGGAGATCCTTCATTCACTGATCCCTCTTAAACGGTAGTGGAGAATTGGTATAAACAGCAGTGGAGAAATATCACAAGCTCAGTGATCTGGGAATTGAACTTAGTGAGAGTCTCCACATGCACAAAGTACTACTCCTTCAAACCACCTACAGCTAGGGCTTTGAATCACGCCACATGCACGAGGACTAGGAACAGAGACATTTCTTTTACGTGGTGAATGCGCATAGAATAAGAAAAAGTATTGCCTAACCGCACGGGTAGCCTAGCTGGTTTCTTGGGAAAGAAATTAAGTCCAAGTTTTTAAGTTCGAGTCTTGGCAGCGGTAATGTGAGAATTTATCCAATGTGATGACTTCTTGTGCGCATTGAGTACTGGGCCGCCTTCCTGAAAGACTGAATAAGATCTAACCGTGATTCAATCCTCCAGCGATAATCAGGTCTGCGACTGAAGGCTCTTGAAGTTAGGGATCAACCTTTTCCAGTCCAAGAAAAAGTATTCCCTTTGTCAGATTATGCCAATATATATAAAACATAAAGACGTGAATTAAACAATTGTTCTTTTCTTTAATAAATGCTATTCCTTTAACCAAATGTTCTCTCTTTACCACATTTTCTAAACAAAAAGTGGTATCGTAACCAAGTATTCAGCAATTTCGTTCTTATTGGTGTAGTTTCAGTTCTTCTTTCATTAAAAATGGTACAAGACTTAAGCTATACTTGACATGATGCCTAACTAGATATTGTTCCAAATCATGTAGATATGGAGAGAATAAGAATATCTAGTTGTGGCGGCCCAAGCATTACCTTGAATGTTCTTTGAGTATCATCTTGCTCAACACTCTAACAGTCTGTTTGGTTCAGGAAATGAAATAGATAGGGAATAGAACAATTATTCTTAGGAATAAAAAAGATGAGGAATAGAACGTAATAAGTATTACTTTGTTTGGTTTAAGGAATAGAATAGATAAAGAATTTCTATTTCAATGTTTGGTTTGAAAATATAAACTTGAAATAAGAAAGGAATAAAGAACAAAAGGACCAAAATATCCTTATCATTATATTATTATTATTATTATTATTATTATTATTATTAAATATTGTTATAAATTATCTACTTATTATTAAATTTATCAAATTTTATTTTTAATTATATTATTGAAATCGTTGTTGTTGTTGTTATTATTATTATTATTATTATTATTATTATTTATTGTACTTATTATTATTCTTATTCTTATTATTATTTTTTTATTGTAAGAAATTAATTATCTTATTATTATTATAAATTTTCTAATTATTATTATTATTATTATTATT
>JANZLX010000007.1:21818884-21837491 GCA_025531955.1 Erythroxylum orinocense | reverse complement strand
ACACTTAGTTTTGAACTGTGATAGCCAAAGCTCATTTTCAAGAGAATTATCTTTTGTTTTAGTATTTTCTTTTTCTATTTCCAAAAAAACCAAAAATACTTTTTACAATGCATTTTAGTTTATTAATGTTTTCAAAATCAAAACCCCCCTTTCCTTGCTAATTTCACTTGCATTGAATGACATATAGGTTAGCTTAGGTCCATTTCACTAGGTTCCGATTTAGAGAGATGACCCGAGGTTGCATCCTATGCTACAATCCTTGGTATAAATTATTTTGACCGGTTTCCAAGGATCGATCTTAGGATCGAACGACGAGCCGTGATCAATGGTATAGAGACCTAAATCCACCGAATCTATCTGTATGAGTGGCAGGTACATAATAACTATAGTATCCACCCTATTATCATCTGCAAGGGTCAAATGGTCCATCATCATCATAACATTGTATTCTAGAAACTTAGTTATTTTTTTATTCCACTATTCTGATCCCTTCTTCTCTACAATAAAAGCTATAGCTTTAAAGTGGTCAGGATATCTTACTAAATAGCAATGGGCGAAAATAGCATGTAATCTTTCTTTATAAGGATTATACTATCTTAGTAGGGCAATCCTATACATGAATGTGTGAAAAGCTAAATTTCTAAACTTCTAGATAATCAGGTAGAATAGCCCTATTTTGCATCGATTTTTTCAAGCCCTTTAGGGTGCAGTTATGCCTTTCGACAACACATCATTTTGCTCAGAACTACTCGACATAGTGAATTAAATCACTATTCCAACTAAGTCCAAATATTTAACAAACGGACCTTTTAAAGTCCTGAAACACTATGCTTGTCATGATATTCTCCTCCATGATTAAATCTGACTATCTTAATGAATTTTCTCAATTGGTTCTCAACCTTTAGTCTTTAAGTAAGAACACATAACTGTAATGAGAATAATCATCAATAAATGTTAGAATATATTTATAATTGCACAATGCAACTATATAAGGTCTACCAATACCTTTATGTATTAGACTTAACAAGTTAAAAGCATGAGTTGACCTCAAAATCCTTATTAGTCAACTTACCCTTGCAATAATTAGCACATGTTTTCAGATCATCATATTCTAGAATTGAGAAATGCTTTTCTTGATCAATCTCTCAACCCTAGCTCTAGAAATGTGGCTTTAACTTTTATGTCACACCATCCATGACTTCTCATTCTTTAGGGTCCTTTATTTCACGAATTGTTTAGCAAGATATAAAGAAGCATTTATCTAATTCGGAGTAAGACACATTTTGTACAAACCATAAGAAATTTGTACCATTATGTTTTTTCATTAAACAAAAACCATAAAACAAAAGCATTAAATACAAAACATTAACCCTCTTTATCCAAAATTGATCAAAATATCACATATAAAATGTGTTATGTAAAACCCAAATGAACCTTACTACAAGGTTTAGTACATACATTCCCCATAAATATCACTTCTACTTCTTCATTGCTGTGAACCATTAGTTTTTCCTTCCCTTTATTTGGCTTTATCCTGGATATGAACCACTGCATTGTGGAAGCACCTTGGTCAGATGTTCCACTATATAGTCACCAAATACTTAATGCGATTATCGCAAATTAGATTCATTAATTAATAAGCCAAGGAGTAACCTAATGGTCTCAGTCCTTCCTTTTAAACCTCATACTACTGGTTTCTTTATGTCCTTAGGATCTTTACCTGCACTAGGTTGACCAACATTAGCATGTGGAGCAGATTTGAACTTTCTACCTTTGAACTTAGCGGGCTTCATCTTTGCCTTACCTTTAGTTGCTTCGAGGGCTGTAGAAGTAGTAAACTTGAGTTTCTCCTCCTCAACAATGCAATGGACTATCAAAGCATTGAAGTCTCATTCCTCATCCAGCGAATAATATGTTATCACCAAATTACTAAACTCTAGAAGGAGTATTGTTGGAATCCGATCTCGAAACCAGATCTCAACTGAAAACAAAACGGGATCAAAAGCGAAAATGAACGGACGAAAACATAAAGCGGAAGCACAAAGAACAGAAGCGAAGAACGGATACAATCAAATGCGGAGGTAGAAAAACGCGCACGCAAACAAAAGAAACGGCAAACGGAAAACAAAAACAAAGTGCGAAACAAACGGATCCAACATCCGAAGCGAAAACAAGAAATCTGTCGCGCTGGAAACCTTAGACTAAGACAAACCAAATTTTGGTAAAAAAAATTTTTCTTTCATATTATTCCATTCATTCTTACTCGAACCTTATTCAAAATCCTACAAAGACCATACAATCTTCCCATTTGGAAATTCTCCTAATCTAACCTCACTATCCTTTGCCATTACCTCAAATCACTCTTATACAATCAAAACAGAAAATTCTTCCTCATTTTCTCAAATTTGGCCTAAATAAAAAATTCAACTTTTACTCCAAAAAGTTAAACTTTTCTAATTTCACAACTTTTCACACTTTCACTCTTTATTTCTAAATTTTCAACTCCATTTTAACCAACTCATTCACTTTACTCTCATATCAAAGTTGCCAATCTTTTTCTCATCAATATTCTTAAAACACAATTTCATCTAGAACATCACTTAAGTATCGGGGTCCAACAAGTATATTCAGAGTCTAGTGAACAATGAAGACATCAAGAAGACGAATATTCAGCATCTTCAATCTACTATGAAGATGAATCATTCTCGATATGTACTCCATTACTCCCCTTTCTCCTGTATATCTTATGGAGAATAATTCTTTCATCAAGGCACTTGTCTCAACATTAGGTGAGACTATGTACCTTTAGGAGACATTATCAAGAAACTTCATTGCTATGTCTGTGTCCTGAATTCCACTTAACAGGTGGTCAGGTATGGATTTCTTAATGGTCATCATATATAATCTATTAGACAGATCCCAGGTTTCATAGGCTACTTTATGAGCTCTCGAGCTCACAGATGTAGGTAGAGATGACTTATCCATCCGTATGGCCATATCATCCACAGCTATCTCTATAGCATTCAATACATCCTCCGTCCACTTCTTTGTATTGAAACCGATCAGGGTTTCAAAGGTGACACTGATTTTGTTGATCGAAAAGGTGACTACAAAATAACAATGATTCAATAAGCACAAATGTAGGATAATAACGATACTCAAAGTCAATGAATAGTATCTTTACTAAAAATTCAAACACACTTATTATGAAACACCTTTAGGCTGAATACATAATATATGCAATTATACCTCCACATAAAAGAGATCAAAATACAAACTATCAACTCTTATGACATTACCACCTTCGGACAAATAGATCACTTGAGTAATATCTTTCCTCCATTTAATGCCTTTATGCACATATCAAAATGTTATGTAAGGCCAATACCTTTGGTCAGAATAATCAAATATAAAATCAGAGACATCCCCCAACATACAGGGAGAACAATTCAAAATACTGATTTGAAAGTCCACTTTGGTGATTACATTCCTATTAGCACTCAAAAAGTCCACAAACATAAGGGATACATCTTTATGGTATCCTCACATTCTTTATGGGCATATGATATTGAAATAACTTTTTCGTCCGATTGTCGCCTTGGGGTTACTTCAAAAATTTAACCAAGGATTGCATATAGCACAACCTCGGGTCATTCTCTTGAAGAACCAAACGATGAAATTAATTTCCTAAGTAACTAAATACAATGCAACCTAAACTATAAAATGGGGTTTGATTTGAAAAATTACCGCTAAAGTTGCAATGAATTAAAATAAACACTAAGGACTTGTTTTTGGTATTTTAAAATTAAAATGAATAATATGAAATGCCAATGATTGAATTAAATAAGAAAACAAACACAAATAATTAACAATGAGAAACGCAATCTTCCAGTTCAATAACGCAGGCAATCATCACTCAAACAGATATGGGAGTTAAAACAATTAAACCAAGAATTAAAATCGAGCTTTTAATCTAACAACCGAGCCACCTCGAATTGTTACAAAAATATTTTCCAAAAATCCCAATTTACTAACTGCCACTAGACTAGTAAAAAATAGAACTAAGGGTACTAACGCCAATGCTCGACTTTTACACAATAATTAAGAAAATGGAATTAATGCCAGCAACAGATAAAATGATCCAATAATTCAAGCCACCTTGAACAATCATCAATTTTGCTAAAATCCCAATATAAAGTTTTGACCCAAAACAAAGTAATGAAATTAAACCCAAAATCAACACAATATCAATTGCCAAACATTAATCCAGTCACAAAATCTTCCAATTCAAATATATAATCAAAACGCAACTCCAAATAATTAAATAGTAATATCTATGAATTACTAATTAATTAAATGGACAGAAGATAATTGCAGTTTAAACTCCCCTATAAAAATCCAAGCTCCTGCCTTTGCCATTGAACCGAAGGATTATGATGAACTAGCCGCAAAAATCCATCGAAGTTGTTGTCGACGTTGAAATCCGGTGATTAGCCATGAAAATATGAAATTACGATTCTCTGCAGACCACACAATTGATCTACCACAACCACGCCTCCTTTAGCTTTTGATGTGACTATTTAATTTTTCATCTCCAACCTTCATAGCCTAACCTCTCTTCTTGCGCCAGCTGCACTTGTTCTTCTTTTTATTGTTTCATGCCTCCAGCAGATGTCCACGCCTCTGCCAACAGCTCCTCCAATGCCAGCTACACAACGCAACACCTCCTATTTTTGTTTTTGTTTCTTCACGCAACAGTTCCAACGTCACAAGCTACTTAATCTCATGCAGTCACCAATGTCCCTGCACTCCAATGCACACTTATTTTTTCTTTTATTGTTGTTGTCTACTTCCAAGCCACGTAACACTCACACAAGCCTCCAAAGACAACACAAAACAACTCCAAGACAACACACATCACGCAGCCCTCTCAATCCTCTCTTCACTCCACAAAACAACTCCACTCACCAGCCCACACACTTACGTTATTTTCTTCTTTTCCCCCTAGCAAATCAACCAAACAACTACAACGCCAGCTCCCTTCACTTTACACTAACCCAATGTTAGCTTCTTCACTTGGCCAACACCATGCACACACAGCTCACACAACGCCCAACTCACGCCTCTCTTAGTTACTCACAAAACCAACAACGCACAAGGCAACACTACAACGTTAACTCTCCAGACCACACAAAAGCCACCCACGACACAGCACACACCTCACAGCCCCCTCAACTGTTGCTTTATTTTTGTTCCTAGCTACTCACCCAACGCCACTCTCAACTTCACACTTGCCAGATGCTGATTTTCGTTCCAAGCTCCTGCTTTCAAGGCCACACAATAGCTCTTGTTTTTCTTCTAATTTTGTTGTTCTTCTTCCTAATTAACGCAGCAACCCCCAGCCATGCTTTCTTCTAGGTGTTTTTATTCTTCTTTTCAGCCAAGTAAACCACACACCAGCAACGTCTCCCTCCTGCTTATTTTATGATGTTGCCTAATTAATTTCTTAGTTTCTAGATCCACAGCATCAACACGACAACCACTTCACGCCAGCTGCCTTTTGTTAAAAGCCCCACATCAGCTCCTAAATCCACGTTGAACCACCCCACTCACTCAATACCAGCTCTTCTTTTATTTTTCTCCAAGTTACTCACATACGTTGCTTCACTCCCCTCCACTCAAATCACCTACCACTGCATTATTTATTTAATCCTCTTTGGTCCACACCCCACTATCTACAAGCCACTTCTTTTTGTCTCCTTCTTTGTCTACTAATTCCTCCATTCTTTGTCCACGCACTCATACTAGTTCCCTTCTTGTAGCTGGCTCTTTTACTTTGTTCAATAGACCCACACAATTCCTACCTCTCTTCACTTGTCTCCCACTTCACATTTCATGATGTGACAAATTAATTGGCTCCCACTTCACATTTTGTGTCTTAATTCTTTTTTCCGAGCAACTATCATGCAATCTCGAACATTGAGTATGAGATCCAAGACACAAAAACTTGAAGTATCTCCCTCATGTGATGTTTGAAGCATGAAAATTCACTATTGACACATGTGCCCAACAGTGAGGCGCACCTCGCCAAAAGGTGATTTTTGTCAAGTTTTAGGTCGATTTTTCATGCTCCTAGGCTCGTTTTCACCTCGTTTCTCAAGGCTATACACATGTATACTACTTTCATGCAATAAAAAGCAAGAAAAAATCGAGAAACAGAAGTTAAATCTCTGAAAACCTTATACAGAGAGAACAAAAAAATCTTCTTTTTTAAGCACCCAATCATGTCACTACTCTGATACCACGGGTAATACTTAACGGTACCTTAGTTACATATCTCAGATCAAACATGAAAGGGTAAGAAATGAAGAAATGCAGAAATACTTGATTTTGGTCTCTGTAACTTCAAACGAGCTTTCTGAAGCTAAAATGAGTGTTAATCCATTGCCACCTTCATAGGAACTACTCTCCAGGACGTGGGTAAGGTCTTTCTACAATTTTCTCAAAACGTAAGCTCTCTTAACGAATCATAGAATCTTTATGCTTACGATTGATTATATGAGCAATTGTAGGGGACCTTAACCTTTATATATAGCATCCATATCGGGCTTTCCCATCACAATGCCAATATGGGTTTGGTCCACACTGATTGGGAACCATTTTCAACACGAATTTTGACCCATTAATTTTGATCATTTATTGGGTCACTTTATTATATTTATCTGGATCAAATTTCGTAACTTAATCGATAAGTTAATAAAAAACTGAAAAATGCAATTAATAGTTGTCCAACTTTATAGGAAAGGACAAAATTGTCCAACATAGATTGCCTCTCAATCTAAAGGCTTCTACACTGATTGTTAATGGTGAATGGCAAGGACATTTTCAAGGTTTCCACTCTCTTATGCATTATTTCCCTTTGCTTCAAATACATATCATGTCGATATTATTTCCAGGGATCTTCTCCCAAGGGGTCACTTTACTACTCCCTCTTGCCATCAATTATTTTCTCCCACTCATGCAATGGCTTCTTAATCTAGTACATCTTTATTTGTCCTAAGGTTGGCCATCAAAAATAGGCTCCAAACTAAAAGTCAATGGCAAGGAGAGGGGCATGCTACTTGCCTCCTATTTGATAGAGTAGCTAAAGATCAAGACCATTTATTTTTCCATTGCTGCTATACTAAGTTAATATGGAGTCAAATATTGCACTTGTTATTTATTTCTTTTTGTAGCTATATTTGGGAGTATATTCTAAATTAGATGATTAGTAACACAAAAAAGGGCCTGCCTAATTCTACTCTTCTAAAGGTTGCATTCACCATCTTGATCTATTGTATTTGGAAAGAGAGAAATACTCGATGATTCTTCAAGAAGAAGAAAGACAAATACAGGCTTGCTGACAAAATCATCAACATGATTCGAGAGTATATCCTTGCCAAAAATGCACAACACTTTTTATCCATAAAGATGAAAATTCGGTGGCTACTTTAACTTTTTCTTAGATACTTATTGAATGTTCTTTGTGATAAATCTTTGGGTACCTTTCCTTATTTGTAATCCTTTTGGAGGCTTCATGTCTTGTTATCATTGTTATGTTGTAATTAGTGTCTACTATAGTAATATGCCATTCATTAAAAAAAAGAAAAAGAAAAAAGGGAGGATTCAAGCATAAGGGCTATATACAATTTTTGAACCAAAATAAAGTTTATGAGAAAAATTTGGAACATCTTTTTTCATAGACTTATTAGTATACTGTTTCATAAATAGTTTACTAATTAAAAAAATTATAAATCCAAAAAAAGGACAATTATCAGATTATTTTTGAGTTTGGAATAAATTACTTTTAAAATTTTAAATTTTAAATTTTAATGTTTTAAAAATCGGACCAGATAAGACAAGAAATTTAAGATTTAAAAAGTTAAACTAGGATTAGATCGTCATAAATATAGTTAAACATTGAATAAAATTGAAGAATTTAAAAGAAGAATGAAGGAGATTATCTTTAATTTAAATTTTAATTGAAAAGGAAAAGTGATAAATAAAAATTAATTAGTTACTTTAATTTATAAAAATCGATTAATTTATGACCGATTAATTAATAAATTTATTAATTTTTAATAACAAGAGTTATTAAAATAAATCAAACTAAAAAATTTAAAACTGAAAAAAATGATTAATTTAAGATTTTTTCAGTTGAATTGTTCAAGGTGATATTTAATAGTAGTTTGAATTGTATTGTGTTTGTTTTATTACCAAAATTTAGTAGATGGGCAAATTGTGCAGAAATGGAAAAGACTAATGATCCAAACAGAATCGGGTCATGGCCCGACGTTGATAATTACAGATTCGAGTGTCTTTCTTTATGCGGTGACATTTATCAATAAATAAATGTACCAATGAATGAAAGTGACACAGGTGAGATTCATCTTATTCGTTTGCTTCAGAAGCTCTGTTCTCAACTTTATTGCTAAATTGTTGGTTGCCTACCAAAAAGGAATCATCTTTCGATGTCAGGCGCCGCCTCGGCGGTGTTTTTACTGGATATCAAAGGCCGCGTCTTGATCTGGCGCGACTATCGCGGCGATGTCTCCGCTCTTGAGGTCGAGCGCTTCTTCACCAAGCTCATCGAGAAAGAGGTCTTCGAAGAAACCATCAATTGGGTATCACTAGTTTTGTTTTATCTTTTAAATTTACATATCAATTTGATGTGGTACAGGGTGGGGATCCACAGTCTCAGGATCCAGTTGTGTATGACAATGGAATAACCTACATGTTTATACAACACAACAATGTTTATCTATTGACTGCTTCTAGACAGAATTGTAATGCTGCCAGTCTGCTCCTATTCTTGCACCGTCTAGTTGATGTAAGCAAGCTTACCACTTTTGTCCTTTGATTGATTGTTAAGATTCAATTTGTTTTCTGATTGTAATACTTGCTATTGATGTTGTTTGCTTCTGATCAGGTGTTTAAGCATTACTTTGAGGAGTTGGAAGAGGAGTCGTTGAGGGATAACTTTGTTGTTGTGGTATGTGAATTTGTTTTCAAGATAACTGAAGAAGAAAAGAAAAAAGGAATTTGGTTTTGTTGTATTAACGAGTTCCACATTGTGACAGTATGAGTTACTTGATGAGATCATGGATTTTGGTTTCCCTCAATACACTGAAGCTAAGATTCTTAGCGAGTTTATCAAGACTGATGCTTATAGGATGGAAATTGCTCAGCGCCCTCCTATGGCTGTCACTAATGCTGTGTCTTGGCGCAGTGAAGGGATACGGTACAAAAAGAACGAAGTGAGTTGGACCTCCAGTGTGATGATTATTGGTTATGAATTTGAGCTAAAACTTGAATTTTGTAACGGAATTTTGTTTCTTATTTGTTTAGGTCTTTCTAGATGTGGTGGAGAGTGTCAATATACTTGTTAACAGCAATGGGCAAATAGTACGTTCAGACGTTGTTGGGGCACTTAAAATGAGAACATACTTGAGGTGCAGTATTTTCTCCCGAGTAATTTGATCTATTGAATTGGTCTCTTTTATGAATTCTGAAAACATTTTGTTCTCTGCCCTCTTTTTTTTTGGTTTATAGCATGCCATAAATTCCACATGGACATTCTTGATTTTATATTCGAGTAATCTGGTTGGTTGTAGCTTATTGACTACGATACTGGTATTAGATATGTTAGCCAGCTAATGTATATACTGTTAGATTTCGTTTGACCTATTGGATAAGTTGATATCCCTTGACTAATGGTTATTAAGTGGGTTCCTAAGAATTATGTAGTGCCTTGTTCTTATTTAATACTTTATGATAATTTGATACAGGGTAATCTTTTGTCAAAGTTTCTTTTTCTTTTCATAATGGCCAAATTAACCATGCTTCATCTTTTGTAGTGGAATGCCTGAGTGTAAGCTTGGATTAAATGATAGAGTACTTTTGGAGGCTCAAGGTCGAGCAACGAAAGGAAAAGCCATTGATCTTGATGATATCAAATTTCATCAGTATGTTGCCTTCCAATTCTTCTTATGCTCACCTCCTGCTTCTTGTGCATCATGATGTAATCTGCATATCTTCTTTAATAGAGTGGCATATACTCACAGAACAAGTACATATATATGATTAAAGTTGTGGTATTATGTTCTTGTTCAAGACAGGATAATGATATAGTTTCTGCTTTTATTTATGTATTTATTTTTGTTTCCTGTCCCCTATTCTGCTCATGCCCCTCCATTTCTTGCCAGATGTGTGCGCCTGGCCCGATTTGAAAATGACCGAACGATATCCTTCATACCCCCAGATGGATCTTTTGATCTGATGACATATAGACTTGGTACTCAGGTTTGTTTCAGGTTCTTATGTTCCTTGTGTGGCCCACCACCATTTCCTTGTAAAAATGAAACATTTCCTGGTTCCTGCACTACCTTGACAATTAAACCTTGCTAAAGTATCTAACTCCTTTTTATATGGTTTTAGGTGAAACCTCTCATATGGGTAGAAGCTCAAATTGAAAGACATTCTAGAAGTCGTATTGAGATGATGGTTAAAGCACGGAGCCAGTTCAAGGAGAGGAGGTAGGTCTTAGTTTTTAGGGAAGAAATTGAGGACCTCTTTGATAGCCCATAATAGATCTGGAGAAAAAGAACTTACCTCTGTGCTGTTGAGAATAATGAAACTCTATAACTATGTTTCTTCCTGTAATTGAGATTGAAAATTTTGGTTCTTTCTTCACATACACGCATGCATGTTCCTTTGTTGTGAATATTGTTTACTAATTGTCTGTTAACCTCATCATTTTACCTTGTCTTAATTTCTGTCCTTGAAATGCTGTGCCGATAGTAAAGAATTGGAACAATTTTTCATCCATAAGGCTTGAATAAAATGCACCTGATTTATGCAATTGCTTCATCTTTGAGTTGTATATTGTGTGCAGCACGGCGACTAATGTCGAAATTCAGTTGCCTGTTCCATCTGATGCTACTAATCCCAACGTTCGGACATCATTGGGTTCCGCTGCATATGCTCCTGAGACTGATGCATTGGTCTGGAAAATTAAATCTTTTCCTGGTAATAAGGTAAGAACCTGTTCAAATTCTCACATGCACAATGTCCAAGTCAGTTATGAAGTGATCCATTTCTATGTTTACACTTTTATAACTGTAGGAATATATGCTGAGGGCAGAGTTTCGTCTTCCTAGTATAACAGCTGAAGAACCAACTATTGAGAGAAAAGCTCCCATCCGTGTGAAGTTTGAAATACCATATTTTACTGTCTCTGGGATTCAGGTACTATTCTCTGAGTTTCTGTTTATATAAGTTGACATTGAATTCATGTGCCTCGCCTTGTTACCGTGTGTTTGGTGTCTTGAATATGTATATAAACCTCTTTTCTAGCTTTTGACTGATTGAATATTATGATGTAGTTCAAGCAAAACTAAAATTTGACTTTCAAATATAGTATGAAAAGTGAATATGAGGACAAATTGAGCTTCAGGTTTATATGTTGCATGTTATGTTAACGTTTTCTGTAGGTGATCCATTCTTTTACGCTATCACAAATCTATACGATTTAACCACTGCCTTTATTTTAAGGAGGCAATAATAAGGGTAAAACTTATTCTTAGCCTTGTACTGAAGCGAATTATGATGTTGGGAAATGATGTTGTATTCTATGGGAGATTGATACTTTTGAGGCCCTACCTTTAGTCTGCAAAAGCTTTGGCTGTTGATCTATGGAAAATTGTACACAGGATGACACATTGATTCATGTTCTTTGAGCATTAGATCACAACTAGTCTTTGAAAGTTTTGTATGAGGGCAAAGATGAATTTACGATGTGATCATGATCTTTTGCAATTGTAGGTTCGCTACCTAAAGATAATCGAAAAAAGTGGTTATCAGGCTTTACCTTGGGTCAGATATATTACTATGGCTGGTGAATATGAATTAAGACTGCTTTGAGCGCCAATCGATTGTAATGCTGCCACTGCTGACGTAAATATACATAGCCTTGCAAGGTGTAGACTATTAACACGTGGTTCCTTGAGGAAATTCCTCCCCGAATTTTGGTATATGTATTAAGTCCTTCTTTAGCGGGCCTTTGTGGTCATCATATAATTTCTCAATGTAAGAATCTGCTGGTGAAGGGTTGCAATAAATTGCTGAAAAGCTTTGAAGAAGTAGTTTATTACATAAACTTTTGGTTAATTGTGTTTAAGGCTAAACCGCGAGTGGCAGTGCCTACGACATGTTATATCCAAGTATTGTTAAATTTTTTGAACTTACCAACTTTTATCATGGTCTGAAACTTCTGTTTATTCCACTTCATATCTAGAGGTGCTTCCTTTGGGATGTGGGAACAAAGTTTCTCACTTCATATAATGCTAACGGGTAAAAGTGTTCTAATACATGTTTGATTTATTATAAAGTGATTTGTTCTGTGATCAAAAGTTGTAATAATGTTAGTAGTAAAGACAATTAAAAAATAGGAAAAAGAGCCTCATTTGTATGTAAAAGGAGATCCAATAAACTTCAATAATAGTTTTGTTAGATCATTACTTTAGCTTTTCACCTCTTTGGAAGTGATTTAAGAAACTTTCTTACGATTTCGACAATAGCATAAGTTTTGATGTTGACGTCACTTACTTTGATACTACACCTATCGAGTATCACATGATCCTATTAGAGGATTCTTCGGGAATCTGTTTCTTTCGTCTAGTTGTGTAATTTTGGTTTAGTTTTCCTTTATAAAAAAAATAATTCTAGTATAGATATGTTTTCATCATACTACATTTAAAATAATTTATATTGATGTGTTAGCATATTTACTTTGCTATCTTTTGCTTGATTGGTTTCCTCAGGTGTAACTTTTAAAGTTTGCCAAATTTTATGAGTCATTTTGCACGTAAAGATTTTATTGAATTTATTTATTTCTAACGGATTAAAAAAATTTATGTTTATGGCCCTATTATTAAATGAAACTAATATGTTATCTTGAGATTCTCATTCTTCTTTATCAATTTGGGTACCTTTTGTTATCTACTATTTTTATAAAAATAAAGGGATCATTTGAAACTATTTAAATAAGTCCACTTTTGGCCATTAAAAAGAATCTCATTCTAGATTTCCAATAAAGGTAATCACTACCATAACAAAAGTTAGTTTACTAATATTTTGTCACTCTTAGTTAAATAATGATGGTTGATGGTCTTAAATATTGTTATTATGATCTTTACTATATGATTTTGTTAGAAAAGCTAGTCTAATAAGCCTGCTTTGATACCACTGATATTCTCTAATGACACCTATGAGGTAAATTAGGTGTTGAAAAATTTAACGACTTTTCTATCGATATATTCAATTAACAATAATTAAAATAAATAAGGATGAAAATTTGCTTACTATAAACCAATTAAACAATTAAGTAATAATTTAAAGATGATAGGAGGAGAGAATGCAAATTGATTTATAATGGTTTGATAAACAACTCTTGCCTATATCTACTATTAAGACTCTTCTTAAAATTTCAATATAATTCTTTTTGTAAAGCGAAAACTAACTTTTGCATAATCTTTAGACAAACTCATCTTACAATTTTTTTCAAAGTGAAGAAAAATCTTAATTTTAGTTGGATCTCTCTTAAGTACAATATCTAACACCCTAACAAAGGATTATAATTCAAAAAATATCTCACTTATTAACTTGAAAACTCCAAAGAAACTCGTTCACATAAGTGAGATAATGATATTTAAATGATTGAAAATCACTTAAAAATGTGTCAAATACACCTAAATTCTTCTTAATACAAAAATCAATAAACAAGCATCTATTTATAGACTAGTGTTTTGAAACCATTTTCAGTTATTACAATGACTATATGTACAACACTTGTCAACCAATATGCACTAAAAGCTCTAGATTCATTAGATGTTAAAACACTTATCAACCAATAGGGATATTGGTCAACCAGTAGGCGTGTATGACACATTTGTCCGACCAGTATATTAACCAATGTCACAGTAAACTCATGATATATTAGATTTAACAACTTTAATCTATATCAGTCAACCACTAATTCATATAAGTCAACCAATCAATTTAAAAGTATGGTTTTAATACCTTTAAATATTCAAACTCAATTTAATTATGAATTAAACATCGCAAAATGTTCCCTAAAATTGTTTTTGAAAGATTGAAAGATTTTTATATTAAAATAAAAAACTTCAACACCTCTTAATGAATAGAAAGACTTATGTAATGAAATAAAGTGAAAAGATTTATGTAGGGAGAGTCGTTTAGAGTATCAAATGAACAAGGTAAAATTATAATTCATATTATACATTAAAGAATGACCTTGATAAATGTTGATCTTCATTTTGTCTTTGTCTAATCTTCAATGCGATGGTTGTAAACTTTAACTTCTGTATATCAACTTTATAAGTTATCTTTATGAGTTTTTGACTTTATTTTATTCTTATCTTGTTTTTTAATCAAAATCATAAAATTATTAATAATGAGTGTGAGCCTTGAAGTAATCGGTAAAGTTGTTCCTTTGTGATCAGAAGGTCATAAGTTCAACAGACCATAACTTACCTCTTCATAAAAACTCTAACTGAAACATTCCTTAGTTCAACATATCAAATAATCATGTGTCCCATTTTTAATATAAACAATATCACATTTGCTTTTTTTTTTTTTGACAAAATACAAATATAAATTTAGGATTTGTCAATATGAAGATAGTTTTTTAAACGTCATGTTGGTTTTGAATATTACTAAATATTAGGATCTAAGTTAAATTCTAGTCTAAATGTTATGATAAAAATGCACCTTTTTAACTAATTTTAATGATCACACTCTGTAACAATCAAAACTTATCATGTCTTTATCATATAACCATTTGGCTAGTATGTTCCAAATTTTGCACTTCATGGTCCTTCGTCCTTAATTAACTTCAAACTTTTAGGACTTGTGTGGTGGAGTTACTGTTTTATACCATTTCCACATTAATTCAAGCTGAAAGAGATGGAGATGGGAAATATTTAACAGAAGGAATTAACATTGAACCTTCCTATACTTCTGCAAGTTTAGGAACACATAGGTTGCCCAGTACAGACCCTCTCTATATCTACTTATATTACATAGGTTTTTCTATGCGGATTTTGGACAGCCGTTCTATGAACAGACCGATGTTTTCCTCCCGATCCAGCATGCTTATTCTCACATACTGACGGCTCGCTCCAAAATGCTTCCCGCTCCTTGTTAAGATCTTGTTTTCACGGAGAAGCGCCTCACAGTCTTCAACTGGTCCGTTACATTTCAGCCATGCAAAAGCTGTACAGTACACCATGTTTGTATGGAAATTTATAGCTAATTAACTTAATAGTAAATAATGGGGTTTTCACGGAGTAGTCATTCGTTTCTTTTTACCTGGTTGAGTCCCGAAGAGTTTGCCAGAGAACTTGCAGAATTCTGGGGATAACTCGGGCAAAGTAAAGAAACCACTTTGTTCCACTGCAGCCTTCAGTAATTTCCACCTCTCAGACATCTTGCTGCGGCCAAAATCAAAGAAGGACTCTTCTTTTTTCTTAGGATGTTCGACGCTGTCAGACACAACTGTCAGTACCTTAGCTGCTCGTAGCTGTGAATCCTTGGATACTCCTATGGTGGTGAGCTCGATGTACTTGATCATCTTCTTTGCTATCTCCAAGTCTTTAACAAGAGCCCAACTAAACGATGCAAATGAAAGAAAGACTAACATCAAAGCTTTATGGTCCACATTTCCTTTGAAGCAGTTGCGCTCATAGTTTCATTACAAGCAAAAGATAACAAGCTATATCTGCATTCACTAAGCAACTGTAAAGTAAATCATGTAGCCTTACCCAATGCGCATTCCAGCATGTCCAGTGCATTTGGAGACGGTGAATAACATAATGTCATGATCAGCCGGAGAAGTTATTGGTGTATACTGTGGCCAGTAGTAAGCCAAATCATAAAACAATGTCCCTTTACTTCTGTTAACAACTGCCTGCCTGGAAGTGCCATCAGGATTATTAGGCGTATTAACTATTTCAATGTATGGTCCGTCCTTATTAAAACTCCGAGCATCTCCAGCCCATTTATAGAGGCCTGACTTGAGGCAGTCAGCAATATCCGGATAAGACTGCAGTACAGGTAAAGTTATGTTAGGCCAGGCCAAAGCAGCCGTGGACAAATGATGGTTAAAGATGCAAAAGCTCATTCTTTATACTCACGGAGTAGTAAGGAGCTGCAGAGACGACACTGATCGGTTCCTTTGCGTCTTGTGGGCTCAGAGCATACAAGAGGGCTTGGACTAGCTGTGTAGAACCCGTTCCAACAACAATGTGACGGCCCTCAGTTTCTGCATTTCCAACAATCTTATGGAGCCTAGTTACCTGCTTGGCAAACTCAGGTTCCAGGAACCAGCAAAGGTTCCCAGCATCAGAGAAGTAGCTCACTGATCTCCAACCAGGAATCAAAATACTAGATTTATCGCCTACTTGCTGCCAATACCTCTCGTACATTGTCGGATCGCCACTGCATTAAACAAAGACAGCAAAAGAATACACATCTATAATTGTGTGATTGTATGTAATGCTAAAACATCTATCAAATGATAATGTGGGGATCGAGTAAAAGATCCAGTTGCAGTTAGTAAATTGTTGACAGATACTTGACAGATTCTATTCAGCAAATAATCAGGACATCATTCCTTATCTGTATGGCCATGTAGAGCAACTGTATATTCACATATTTGACTAAGGTTTCAATGCTCTACTATATATATGATTGTAATTTATAGGAGTATACAATAGAAATTCTCTTTTTTCTCAAACTTTCTTTTTCCTCGTGGTATCGGAGCAAGACAATCCTACTCCTGCCAAACCAAAAATGTCTTATGATTCTATAACAACCTCAAAGGAGGTGATTGCAATCTGATACTGAACAATCAGATTCAAGGATGTAGGTGTTCTGAATATAACTGAAAACTGAAATCATAAGAATCGGATAATATTGTAGATAATGCTGCCACTATTTCTAACTGCAGGCTTAAATCCGCTTCTTCCTATTTTTGTGCTTAAGTGGTGGATTGATCAGTAGAACCAAATAGAGAAAAGAATTGGACAACTAACTGCTCTTCTTTGTCACGTGGAAATTTCTTCCTCCTTGCATATACCCGTAGAGACGTGGGTATGTATCACAATCCCTTCCAATAGTTCTGATTTTGACCTCAACGCCTCTCAAAAACTGAGTTCTGGGTTATTGAATGAGTATAATTATCTTCCACGGTCAAGAGCTGTCACAATTGCTCTTCGTGGTACATCCAAGTTGGTTCTCATTAACGGAAAAGAAAAGGCCCCTAATGAAGACTTAACAGAATATGATGCATGGCTGTCAAAAGATCAGATGGTTATGTCATGGCTTCTCAACTCTATGGAGCGTAATGTAGCTGAAATTTTCAGTTATTCAGATTCCTCTCGAGATCTTTTGGAGGTTGTGTTAGGAATCTGATATACTGAATATATTGCTGGAAAATTGATAGAATAATGGGTCATCTTTCGAGAAGCTAGTTCTCTCCCCCACTTACTTTTGTCTAGTAAATTCTTTTCCCTTACTCATTTTCCCCCTTTTTTTTATTTATAGGTATGGAAAGAAACCTAATACAGATGCGTGAAACATAAATGGTTCAGATTTTTTTACTAAAAGACAAAACACAGTACAATAATTTATGTAATTCTAAAGCAGAAAAATATGAAATAATGACCACTAACTGACCCCATTACTTACACTAACTGACCTACTCTTAATTTGATAATGACTAAGTCAATAACGGGGACTAAAAAGGTGCAGGCCATAACAACACAATTTTTGAATCAATCTAACACTCCCCTTTGATTTAAAAAACGACAGATATTGAGTTATCTTCTTGGAGCATATATCTTCAATATTACATGCAATATTCATAATTTGAAGCACTTCTCTTCAATGGACGATGATGCACTTTTTACCAATATTCTTCAACTGTTGACGTACTTCTCATCAAACTTCAACTATTGATGCACTTCTCACCAATCTTGCCAATAATAGTATTGGAGCACCTCTCTCCAATTTTAAAATAAAGTTTCTTCTTTTTCTTGAGCAAAATTTGATTGCTCATTTTATGTGTGATTGATACTCTTAAATATTTTCAATTTTATTTACCTATATCTATTATCTTAATATAATTGCAGATTAAATTCGTAAATATCTAAAGTCATAGTCTAACATATCATGCTATTATAGAGATCGTATCTTTGGTATATGCCTTCCAAAATTTTAATATAAATGCATTGAGAAAATTTGAGTTGAACTATTTATTACAAAAATAAAATCTTATTTAATTATATGAAACAAATAGTTTAATATGCTAGATAGCATTTATTACAATGAACTTGAACAACTCTTAAAAATGAATATGGAAAAAAAATCAATTGGACCTTCAATAACAGCAACCATCATCTTAACTTTTGAGTAGAGGTCTCCTAAGAGAGAATAGGAATACTTTGTTCATTTTGGAAGAAATTAGAGGGGTCAATTGCAGTTTTCA
>JANZLX010000007.1:21800299-21818784 GCA_025531955.1 Erythroxylum orinocense | reverse complement strand
TGAAAGATCCTTAGAATCTTCAAGTGAGGAAATTTTTGTCTCATACTTCTCGGGCAAGGTCACAAGAATTTTTTCAACAATTCTATTGTCTGGAAAATTTTCACCAAACAATCTAATTTTGTTAACAATTGTGATAAGCTTGTTAACATATTCCTTGACCCTTTCTGATTCCTTCATCCTCTGCATTTGTTTTGGTTCCATCACTAATTCTTGCTCGGCTGTCAATTGCAGCAGTAAAAATGGTGAAGAAGAGACTTGACCTTGGGCGTGCTGAAGTTGTGAAACAAGAAAAATAGGGTATATTTTTATTGTTGAAGGGAGTCCTAGCTTGTAAGCCATCTTACCTACTCGCTGCAATATCTTGAAAGGGTCATATTATCGAGCAACTATTATCTCTTACCTCCGTTTTGTTAGCGAACTTTGTCTATACGATTTTAATTTCAAGAAAACCTTGTCTCCCACCTCATATTCTTCATAGTGTCAAGTTCCATCAGTATATAATTTCATCTTCTGTTGGGCTCTAATAAGATGCATGCGTAGCTCATCTAGGAGGGCATCTCTATCTTCTAGGATTTCTTCCACATGGATACCGTAGCTACTCCCCTTTCAACTCACAACAATGGAGGACGATCTCTTCCATACAAGGCTTGATAAAGGGTGCATTTGGTAGAGGAATGAAAGGAGATATTGTACCAATATTTTGAATAAGCTAGCCACCGAGCCCATGATCGTGGTTTTTTTGACTTAAAGCAACGTAAATATATTTCTAAACATCGGTTAACCACTTTGGTTTGTCCATTCGTTTGCAGATGGTAGGCAGCGCTGTGTTTGAGGGTGGTTCCTTGTAAATTGAACAATTCTTTCCAAAAGAAGCTTAAAAAAACCGGTCTTGATCTGAAATAATTGATTGCGGAATACCATGAAGCTTAACTACTTCCTTAGGAAAAACATTTGCTATGATGACTGTGATGAAAGGGTGTCGTAACCTGATAAAGTGTGCATATTTGCTTAAATGATCAACCATTACAAGAATGGTATCAGATCCCTCTAATTGTGGTAAACCTTCGATGAAATCTATTGTAAGTTTATCCCAAACCTTGGCTGGCAATGGTAGAGGTTGAAGTAGCCCTGATGGATTTGTTGCAAAATATTTTGTTGTTGGTAGGTGACACATTCTTGGACAAATTTGATTATACCCTTTCACATTTTAATCCAAAACATTTCAGATGCTATCCTTTGATATGTTTTGGATATCCCGGAGTGTCCACCAATTGATGAGTTGTGAAACTCTTGCATGATTATCAGAATAAGCCCAGAAGAATTTGGAATGACTAATCGGTTCTTATAAAGGAGTACACTATGATTCATAGCGAACCTTCATGTTTCTGTTGTCCCAAGCTAATTTCCTCTCGAATGTTAGAGATGAAATCATCTGCTTCAAATTCAATTTGCAATTCCTTTCAATGTGACTACTGTAGGACTACTAACTCAGAAAATTCCAGCTGACCATCCTTCCATGAAAGCGCATCGGCTACTCTGCTTGTTGCTCCCTTCTGATACTGAATTTCGAAGTTGTATCCCATCAACTTAGTGACCCATTTTGATAGTCAGCCCCGACAATCCATTGTTCAAGAAAAAATTTTAAACTTTGTTGGTTTATTCGTACTACAAAATGTGTTCTAAGTAAATATGACCTCCATTTTGTTATAGCTAAAACAATTGCCATCAGCTCCTTTTCATACGTGGATTTCGCACGACCTAGTGATCCTAACACTTGACTGTAATAGGCCACTGGCTATTCACCTTAGTAAGGAACCGCTCCCAATCCATAACCAGAAGCATCCGTCTCAATGATAAATGGTAATGAAAAATCTAGCATGGCTAATACTAGAATTGTTGTCATGGCATGTTTCAAGTTCTGAAAAGCTTGCTCTACCGTTTGATTCCACCCAAAATTATCTTTATTTAGTTGTTTCATTAATGGTTGGGCTAATTTAACATATCCTGCCACGAACTTTCGATAATATCTGATTAAACCTAAAAAATCTCGCAACTCCCGAAGGTTTGTAGGCATTGCCGAATCCACCATAGCCTAAATTTTAGCTGGGTCGACAGCCACCCCTTTTTCAGAAATGATGTAACCCAAATATGTCGCTTCAGTTCAATCGAACTCAGACTTCTTGCGGTTTGCGAAGAGTTAGTTATGTTGGAGTATTTCCAATACTTAAGTTAGATGTGCTGATTGTGATTCCTCTTTTTAGCTGTAAACCAAAATATCGTCAAAGAAGACTAAGACAAATTTCCAAAGGAAAGGTCGAAATATCGAATTCATGAGTCATTGGAAGGTTGCTGGAGTGTTGTGAGATCGAAAGGCATTACTAAGAACTCATAGTGCCTATTGTGAGTTCTAAAGATTGTCTTGTGTATGTCGACTAGTTGGACACGTATTTGGGGATATCTGGACTTCAAATCTATTTTGGAAAACATCCAGGCTCTATGTAATTCATCCAGAAGCTTATCAGTCACAAGAATTGGGTATTTGTATGGAACCGTCACCTTATTTAAACCCCTAGTTAGTGGAAGTTCGATTGGCATTTCAAACGCCTATTGATACTTGTTTATAGTGGGTCGAAGGTAGTTTGGTACTTTTGCAGTCATTTGTGGTTCCTTGCCTACTTGATTGAGCTCAACTATAATGCCCATTCTCTCCTTCCTAATCATCCGCAACATCGATTTGAGGGACAACAAAGTTTGTCCAAGAGAGGGGTCCCCTTGTAGTGTCACTGTTTTACCTCCTGACCGAAATTTCATAATCTATAATTTCCAATTGGTCATTGTCACTCCCAACATCTCTAGCCACTATATTCCTAATATTACATCAAAACTTCCTAGTTCCAGAGGAAGGAAGCTCTCGACTATTTTTATGCCTTGTAGCTATAACTTAGATCCTAAACAAGCTCCCTCTCCTGTCACTGCCTTTCCGGTTCTTATATTGACCCCATATTCTTTTGTTTTGGTAACTGGAATTTGCAACTACTGAACCAGTTCCCATGTAATGAAATTGTGTGTGGCTCCCGAATTTATTAGCACTATGATTTCTTGTTCTCCCACTGCTCCCCTTAATTTCATTGTCCGAGACGATGTCAACCCAGCCACAAAGTTGAGAGAAACCTCCACACCTTGTTCAACCGCAGTTGTCTCCAATTCCGATGCAGGCCGCTTGATTTCCTCATCTTCATCTTGGGTAGTTAAGACACTCAACTCCTTTTTACAACGATGACCAAGCCCCCATTTTTCATCGCAGAAATAACAAAGCACTTTCTCCCTCTTCCGCTGCATCTTCGATTTCGTCAATCGTTAGATTCCTCCTCCTATCCGAGAGATCACAAGCCCTCCTTCTGCCATCCTCCTTAGTCCTTCAGCTATCGAGTTCAACCTATGGTAACCCACATTCATCTAAGAGTTAATATTGAGGTGAGGGGTTGTGTGCCGAGGATCTTCTCTGTGATAGCCATATACTTAACTCGTGATCCTATTTTTATCTTTAATTTTTTGGGCGAGATTTATGGCCCTACCCAAGTTAGGAGGATCCATGATTCTCAAATCAACTCGTATTTCAGGCCTCAATCCATTGATGAATCTACCCAGTGCTATTTCTTCTGTGATGTTATCAAGTGGTGTCGTCAGTTGTTTGAACTGTTGTTGATATTCCCTGACCTCCCCTTCTTACCGCAACTCCATCCATTGTTCATAAAATGAACCAATTTGGGTTGGCCAGAACTGCTTGAGGATGAGGAGCTTCATCTCTTCCCACAACTATGTCAGTCGACGTTTATTCTCTCATTGATACCAGAGTAAAGCATCACCCTCTAATTCGATTATGACAACTTCTAACTTCCCCTCATTCATACACTGGTGGGGGTTGAAAAACCTTTCCACTTTCAAAATCCACCCATCTGGATTTGTCCCATCAAACATTGGCACATGTCCTGGGACTTGTCACGTGGGTCTCCTTCTCCTAATTGGGCATTGAAGATGAGGCTATTTTGGCAGATTCTTCTTGCATTGTTATCAAATGCTCAAAGCGTTGGCTCATCGTTTGCACGTCTTTTAATGTTACAATGTTGCCTTGCATAACCCCCATTGCTTCCTCCAAAATGTCGATCCTCTGGGTTACATTTTTGTTAGCCATGACCCTTCCAGGAGCCATATTGTAATGACAACAAAACTACCATCTCTAAAAGGAGTCTATGCAGTTATACAATAAGTCTATAGAAAAATCATGACTCGAGGTGCTACATCAGGAACTTCATATTCTCACGCTTATCTTACTTATCATCATATTGAAAAGAAACCATACAAGGGCAAGCGTCCATACTTGAAATGTGAACACTGTAATATAATTGGACATATAATGGATCACTATTGGATCCTTCATCTAGAATTAAAGCACAAATCAGGTAAAAATAAAAAGGGAGGAGATCAAAGGCGTGGATCCAATTCTAAAGCTAATGTAGCCTCTCACACTGTTGAATCTTTTTTTCTCTAATCCAGTTGCTTTGCTTAATGAGTTTGTAAGCTATTTGCACGACAAACATGGTTAAGGGGCTGTCCAAGATGGAGAACCAAATCGTGATATACTTGCTGCACTCTTGAGCAAATTTATTAATTTTTTAGTTGATGCCAATGTTGCTAACTATAAAAACAGTGAAGGTATTATGACTGCCTTTATTACTGCTCTAGATTTTAGTTCCATGTCTGATTTATGGATTATAGATTATGGTGCCACATATAACATGTCAAATAAATTCACCACTTTATGTGATTTTCATCCTATCTCTTTTACTGTGTATGTAGCCAATGGTCATAATGTATCTATTAAAGGGAAGGGAAAAATCAAACTTATGTCAAATTCCATTAACTCTAACATTCTTTATGTGTTTCTTTCTCTTTTCAACAGCTCTCTGTTTAAAAAATGATTTGAACTCTTAATTGTAAAGTGTTATTTACTCTTTGCAAAGTTGTATTTCAGGATCGTATCACCAAAATGATGATTGGTGAAGGATTCTACTTGTGCGGTCTCTATTATTTTAGTTATGTTCATCAAGCTTCTAAAAGTCCTCAAGCTGTTGCAATTCCTAAAAGAAAGCAACTCTTGTGGAATCGACGTTTAGCTTATCCCTCTGATCTTATTCTTACAAAAATAATTCCTGTTTTGTCTAAGGAAACTCATGATTGTGACGTTTGTCATTATTCCAAGTCATCTAGACTCCCTTTTAAGTTGTCATTGTCTCAAACTTCTAAACCTTTTAAGTTAGTTCACTCTGATATGTAGGGTCTTATTCTTAATTATATCGATGGTTTTACATACTTTGTAAATTTTATTGATGATTTCTCTAAAGTTACTTGGGTTTATTTGTTGAAATCAAAAAGTGATGTCTTTGTAACCTTTAAAGAATTTCATGTGATGGTTGCAAATCAATTTTTAGCTCATATCAAAATTCTTTGAACTAATAATGTCACAGAATTTACAAATCGTAACATGACTAATTTCTTAGCTTCGAATGACATTGTGCATTAAACTAAATGTACTCATACTCCCTAAAAAAATGGGGTTACGAAACAGAAGAATAGAGACTTATTGGAGAAAACCAGAGCAATTATGCTTTAGAAGAATATTCCAAAATTTTCTGGTCTTATGGAGTGTTATGTTACAGTCTAATTGTCCCACATCGGTAATAAAGGAGACTGATGTGGGGTTTATAGGTTTATGGGCTCCCCCACCCTTCAAGCTAGCTTTTGAGATTGGTTCTCCCATAAGACCTGTAACAATTGATAACAAAGTTAACACCACTACTTCAAGTCTTCGTGCCATGCCCACGAGTGGTGATGCCGACATTGTAGTGTTCGTCTGGGGCTAGACAAGGTCTAGCATATAACCAGCCTATGGTTACGTGGATGGTGACACCGGTATAGCAGTGTTCGCCCAGGGTTAAAAAAAGTCTAGCGTAAAACCAACCTGTTGGTGCTTAGGCTGCGAAGCGTGATGGAATGTTACGGTCTAATTGTCTCATATCGATAATAAAAGAGACTGATGTGGGGTTTATAGGCTTATGGGCTCTCCCACCCTTCAAGCTAGCTTTTGGGGTTGGTTATCTTGCCTACCCGATCACATGACCCTCTCTACCATTTCAGGCCTCGTCTTGCTAGACTTTCATGATCTGGCCACACAAGTTGCTACCAATCCCTTTCTTGCTAATATTGTGGAAGCTATTAGTCAAAATCCAGCTTCTAATCCTTACTACAAATTAGAGGGTGGCCACCTACGTTACAAAGGTCATTTAGCACTACCTTCAAATTCACCTTATATTTCATTACTGTTAAAAGAGTTCCATTGTAGTTCTGTTGGGGGGCATGCGAACATTTAGCACACTTACGCCAAATTATCTACAGAATTTCATTGGAAAGGAATCAAACGCCAAATCCATAATTATGTTCTTGCTTATGATGTTTATCAATGTAGCAAGTATGAAGCCATGGCCCTTCCTGGATTATTACAACCTTTAACCATACCAGATAAAGTGTGGGATGATCCCATCATGGACTTTGTGGAAGGCCTTCATAAGTCTCATGGCTTTGATTCTATTCTGGTGGTAGTTAATCGACTTTCCAAGTATGCCCACTTCATGGCCCTTAAACATCCATTTACTACACCTGTAGTAGCTCAAGTTTTTCTGCGGGAAGTGGTTCCGCTTCATGGCATTCCCTGCAGTATCTTCTCCGAAGGAAATAAAATATTTATGAGTTTGTTCTGGCATGAATTGTTCACATTGCAAGGATCTGAACTCAAGCGAAGCATGTCATACCACCCACAAACCGATGGCCAATCTGAGGTGGTCAACCGTGGATTGGAACTTTATCTTCGCTACTTCGCCATGGGCAAACCTTCTCAGTGGTTTTCTTGGTTATCATGGGCTGAATACCACTATAACACTGCTCACCATTCCTCCATCGGCACTTCTCCTTTTCAAGCTCTCTATGACCGGTCTCCTCCTCCTCTCATCCGTTATGAAATAGGATCAGCAGCTAATGTCATGGTAGAAACTCACCTACTCACTCGAGATGCACTTTTGGACAAGCTTAAGTCCCACTTGCAGCGAGCCCAACACAAAATGAAGCATTCTGCTGATCAAAAACGCCGAGTCGTCACCTTGGATGTAAGTGATCTGGTTTATGTTAAGCTCCAACCTTACAAACAGTCCTCTTTGGCCAAACGCACTGTGGTACTATATTCCTTTTCCCATTGCAAAATGCATCGGGCAAGTAGCTTTTGCTTTAACATTGCCTTCTACAGCCCATATCCACAATGTATTTCATACTTCTCGGCTTAAGAAAGCCATTGGTTCACACCCATCCTCTCCTTCTATTCCCTCCACCCTTATTACTCACTTGGAACTTTTAGTTGAACCTTCTGAAGTAAGGGGTGTGCGTCCTGCAACTGGGGGATCAGGAACCGAAGTTCTCGTTCATTGGAGGGATCTTCCTGCATTTGAAGACTCCTGGGAGCCTTTTGACTTGATTGCCTCTCAGTTTTCATCTTTCAACCTTGAGGACAAGGTCGCTCTTTGGGTGGCGGGTAATGTTAGACCCCCAATTAAGATTACCTATACGAGACAAAAGAGAAGGAAAGAAAAGTTGATGCCAGGTGGCCCTAGGTAGTTACTTAGGCCTAGAAAACAGAATATTGGGTTGTTATAAGTCTGTTATACTTTGGGAGGGAGAAAGATGACAATAAATAGGAGCTTTTTGTTAGAAAAGGGTAAGGAAGTTTGTACTGACAATTTCTTTTGGTAGAGAATAGGAGAGACTCTAATTCTTCTCACTGTAAGGACTTTATTTCACTTAATATGCAATCTATCTATTGAGGTTGTGATTACAGATCCTATCATGTTAACAACTATTTCTCTCATTAACAGACTACCAAGTCGCACTTTGGGGTTCCAAAGTCCACTTGAACTTTTGCTAAATAGAAAACCTGATATATTTCACCTAAAGATTTTTGGCTACATTTGTTTTGTTCATTTGGCTGCACATTCAAGGGATAAGTTTGATCCTCGAGTTATTAAATGTGTGTTTTTGGGATATTCACAAACCAAAAAGGGATACAAATGCTATGACGTGAGTACAAGGAAGCTTTATATCACAAGGGATGTGTGGTTTGATGAAACCATACCCTATTTTCCTACTTCAAATAAGGGGGAGATTATCACTGAATTATTTCCATTGCCAAATGTTGAAAAATGTTCTAGATTTCCAGAAGTTGTAGATAATCCAAGCTTACAGGTTTCTAATGATCAAGTGAACTTGACTGTTGTATGCATCAAGAGGTTGATATCATTCAAAATGAGTAAGAAATCCCTGCTGATCAAGTACAAACACTAGCTCCTCAATGGAATCCACCATGAAATTGTCAGCCTCTAAGAAAATTGCAAGATTATGTTGCCTATTTTTTCAAGCATCCAGTCTTAAATTATTTGAGTTATTAAAAGGTATCTTTTACATACTCAACCTATCTCTCTGTTATTTCTAATGTTCATGATCCAAAAACCTTTCAAGAAGCTCAAACTCAAGACATTTGGAGGCAAGCTATGGATAAAGTCAACATACTCCGTGCACATGGCTCCATGCTTTGCAAGGGTTAGAGGAAGGTCATCGATGTACGCAACCTTCCTTTTATAATTTTTACAAAAGGTTGTTTCCGTTATTCGAACCTATAGGCTTAAGGTCACAAAAGAGCAATTTTTGCTAGTGCTCCAAGGCACTTTCTCGGAGGCAAGCTATGAATTATGAGCTAAAAGCACTTACAAAGAATGACACCTGGAGTATCTTACATCTTCCTAGCAAAAAACAAACAATCGGATGTCGATGAGTATATTGTATACAAAACAAAATTCAAATCTGATAGATCAATTGATCACCATAAGGCATGTCTGGTAGCTCAAGGATTTACATAAAAATATGGGGTAGATTACAAGGAAACTTTTGCTGCAGTTGCAAAAATGACTACAGTTTGAGTTTTGTTATCAGTGGCCATCAATAATGGGTGATCACTATCTCAAATGGATGTAAGAAACGCCTTCCTATATAGAGATCTCGAAGAAGTTCTAATGAAGCTTCCTCCTGGTCATTCGCAACATGGTGATCCAAACTTGGTATGTAAACTTCATAAATCCATCTACAGATTAAAGCAAAGTCCACGAGCATGGCATGCCAAATTGAGTTCACCTCTTGAAGGACTTGGGTTCTCAAAAAGTACTGTT
The DNA here is from genome assembly GCA_025531955.1 of Erythroxylum orinocense. Lineage (NCBI taxonomy): Eukaryota > Viridiplantae > Streptophyta > Magnoliopsida > Malpighiales > Erythroxylaceae > Erythroxylum > Erythroxylum orinocense. The sequence continues at coordinate 21,809,464 of JANZLX010000007.1, read as the reverse complement.
GATTCATCACTGTATGTTCGACTTGGAAAGATTGAAAAGTTTATGGTGCTTATATATGTAGATGATCTTATTGTGACTTGAAATAATGAAAATTCAATCAACAAACTAAAGAAACATCTGCAACAATGATTTCCAGTCAAGGATCTTGGGTCATGAAATACTTTTTGAGAATTGAGATGGCAATTTCAGCAAAGATTTCCTTCTTAACCAACACAAATACATTTTGGATTTGTTTCAAGAAATAAGTATGACAAATTCAAAACCTGCTTCTACTCTTGTGGATAGTAAATTGAAGACTGATTTGAAAGGATTAATTGGTCGTGGGATTGTTATTACTTGAAATGGACATATCAATGTTGAAGGCTACATTGATTCAGATTGGGCTGGAGATGCAATTGACAGACATTCAACTGCTAGATATTATATGTTGGTTAGAGGTAATTTAGTCTCATGAAAAAGCAAAAAACATGTAGTAGCTCGCTTTAGTGTAGAGGTCGAGTACCGAGCTATGGCAACTGCTGCATGTGAAATTGTCTAGTTTTAACGCCTTTGTTCTAATTTGGCCAGTCCTTTTGATGCTCCAATGACTTATTTTGTGACAACCAAGTAGCTATGCACATTGCAGCAAATCCTATGTTTCACGAAAGAACAAAACATATCGAGGTCGATTGTCACTACATTCACGAGCAAGTTTAGTCAAAGCTTATTAGAACATGTTATGTGCGATCTTGTGATCAACTGGTAGATGTATTTACTAAGGTCTTACCTTCAGCTCAATTCCAAAGATTATTAAGTAAGCTTGGATCCATTAATCTTCTAGATCCAGCTTGAGGGGGAGTATTGTCAGATACTTGATAGATAAATTCTATTAGGCAAATAATCAGGAAATCATTCCTTATTTGTACAACTATGTATAGCAACTATATAAGTCACATATTTGACTAAGATTTCAGTGCTCTATTATATAAATGGTTGTAATTTATAAAGAATATACAATATAAAATATCTCTTTTTTCAAACTTTCTTTTTCTTCGTAAGTGTCAAAAATATTTGTTATAAGGACCCACAAAGTGGTAGATTAACAAAAGCCCACTTTTTATAATATAAAACAAAAAGGGGGATCTTTGAAAAACTTTATAAAAAGTTACAAAGAAGAATATGACACAACTAGATCGCATAGGAACATATCTTTTGTTTCCAACTAATGTGTGCCCCCTGTTTTCAAAAGATGATAATCATTGAATTTTTGTAGGTCCTATTTATCAAATATATTAATTTTCATATAATTAGGCATAAAATAGTAGGAAAAGATTATTTGGTCCCGGATCCCATGGCCTCACACACCCCAAAGAAAGTTTGTCCTTTTAGATCTGTTGCAAAAGGACAAAATAAGGGCTGCATGCATCCTGCTGAAATGATCCACAGGGACGCACAAACATATTCCTTGGTCTCTTCAACTTGGCGACGACATACCTAAAGTTAGATTTAACAAAACCAAAAATGTCTTGTAGGCTACTTTTTAAGGACTTATTTGGGCAGTTTTTGAGGTCCACCAGCAAAGAGTAGGAGTTAGTCAGGTGAATAATTATGACGGTGGGTCAAACAGTGAACAATTACCGTCCAAGGTGAGATCCTTGCTATTTGAGCACACCAGCAATTCACCCTTCGAGTTGGGAACAGAGAGATTACAAAAGAACAGCAGACGCCATGTGCGGAAAAGGGAAGAACTTAGTTTCTCTCTCTACACAGTAGACCGTTTCCAAGCACGAGTCTTTAGGACTCTTGAAGGCTTGGAATAGCCATTTGTGCGAGAAAAGGGCAAAACTTTAGAAAGAGGAAAATGGAAGGTCAAATTTGTAGTCTGGTCAAAATTTACTGAGACAAAACAAAACTCTACCAAACCAAAACCATGAAAAAAGATAATAACTGATGCACTGCAAAGTTCGAAATCAGGTTAGTATCAAATCATAAAGCTCTTGAGAAGATAGTTAATATCAAACAAAAAAAAAGAAAGAAAGAAAGAAATGAATGAAAGATAGACCGAGTTAGTCACACTTACTGGTCGAGATCGATGACCTTGTCTTTTCCTAGGTTGGCAATAGTAACAGTAGAGGATGTAGTAGACGAAGAAGACGTGGTTGTCTTTTGTGTCCGATGAAAAGCATGCAGTTCAGACAAAAGACCACCAATAGCTGCCAACGTCACCACTTGCTTCAGCAGTGACACTCCGTCAAGACCATCTGCACCAGTTTTGAAGAAGACCCTCAAAAGCAAGCTCACGTTCAGAGCTAAAGAAGCTACCAGCAAGTGCCTCGTCGAGAAACTGTTCAAAAACTTCCCCATCTATTAGCAAACTTAGACCGATTACAGTTCTCAAATACAGAGTACTGAAAAGAAACAGAGCCTAGATGTTTCAGTAAATGTGGGGAAAGGAGGACTGAAAGAGGAGGGATTATATTGTAATGGTCTGGGAAAAGAAACAAAAGCCCCGAGTGACAAATGTATGGCAGATTGATAAACCGTTACCATTGTGTTTTCCTGTGCAGACAGAATTACGGGTTCTAGGTTCATTTTCCAATCTTTTTTGGATATACAGAGCAAGACTGAATTAAAGACAATTTGGAACGCAACTACACTTTGACAGGAATCCAAAAACCGATTACCTGTCAATGGTTTCCTCAGCCTTTTTGACTTCATGAAAATATGGTAATTTTGACCAAAGAACACTGATTGTTTTCTCTGTTTTGGAAATTTGTCAGGTGACTTGCTAAGTAACTAGAATAAGTTCATGTATTAGCGAGAAACATTAAAAAAAAACATGATCAAAACCAAGAAAACATGATTAGAAACCAATGCGTTCGCAAGTTGTTGGACAAAGAAGCAAAGAAAATTTTACAAAGCATAAATAATGGCATTTCTTGATCTTGGATTAAGCATGAAAAACAGAGCAAGACATTAAGAACCCGAAAATGTTATCCACGTGGTGAGGATTGTTAAAGTGCGCCAGTAGAATATATACCACTCCAGGAAAAAGTTCCGATACAGAGATTCTTCTTAGGAATCAAAAAAAACAAATGTTATTTTCCCGGAAAGTTTGCGGCTCGCCTACTCCATACGCCAGATCACGGAAAAAAAACAATAAACGCATGATTAAGTGCAGATTCACTATTCCCTACTGTTCTTTTTTCCTTCTTCGTTCTCTGTTTTTTCATTTTATCTCTGCCGTTATTTCCATATCAAATCCTTTCCCTTAAGTTCCAAAATCACTTTTACATGGTTTGGTAAATAAATGTTGCTTTAATTCTAGATGATGACAAGAAGTTGGGAAGAGACAGACAGATAATGGTTGGCGTTGGTGACTTTATAAGTGCAGAGATTACTATCTAATCTAAAACGTGTCATTTTTATCATTTCTAATCTGTCAGTAAACTTGAAATTCAACCACTATCGACAATAACATAATGGAAATGTAACCAACTTTATATTTTATTTTGGTTGTTCATGTTCACGTTAGTTTATTAGTCACAAGTGGGAAATAAGTTGGCTACTTTTACAAGGAAATGTAGGTTGATGATTATTAAATTTGCACACAACTTTTTATGAATATTGCCCAAGTACAATCGGACAATCTTGAGCACTTTCCTCAGAATTTGGCATATCAATATTATTTTCCCGAAATAAATCTTAATTAATAAGTTTGCGTATTCCTATACTAAGTATTAGCAAAAATTTTTAAATGTTGTTGTTGTTATTATTATTGTATTTTTTAGATATAAACATTTTTGAAAATAATATTAACCCTAAATATTATTATAGAGATAAGTAATGCTTGTTAAAATATAAAAATTAAAAAGAAAAATGTAAAATTATAAGAGATTCTAATATATTAAACTCATTAGTATGATAGAATTTCCAATAATTAAAGTAGCATTTGTATGAACATAAATTTTAATAACAATTATTATTATTCACTTATGTTATATTTGACATATGAAATAAAAATAATATTATAATATTATCTTTTCTCTCATGTATTGCTACAGTGAGACTTCTTGAATCTACAGTGAGTTAGTTTTCTAATTTAATTCTAATAATCAATGATTTAAAAATGAGATTGGAAGTTAAGCTGCTGTAACAAGAGATTTAAGATTTAAAAAGTCATAAAATCATTTAAAGATTAAATAAAATTAAAGAATTTAAAATATGATTAAAAGAGATTATCCTTAGCTATCGAATAATTTGAATTTTAATTTAAAAAATAGATTATTAAATAAAAATTAATTGGTTTATTCTAGTGTTACTAAAATTGACCGGTTAATTAATAAACTGATCAGTTTTTAACAACTAAAATTATTAAAATAAAACTTAACTAAAACGTTAAACTGTTTAAAGTTTTCACTATTAACACGATTAAATTAAGTTGAGTTTTTTAATCATTGCTAATAACACACTTTTTGAGTAGAGAAGACATCCGACAAATTACTTATTCTTAACAAGTTTAAAGTAAGCCTTTTTATTTATTACATTATGGGGATTCTATAAATATTCTATTTTAAATTTTAAAAAACATAAAGCTTCAAATAATTATATTTTTTTTATATGATTGGATGCAATAGAATAAAATGAATTCTACTTATCTAACAGTTAAATATAAATGATTTGTGATTCATCAATTTTTGACTCCTAATCATGGAGAGACAGATTGATGAAAATAATTATATTATTCTATTAATTATGATTTACTTAATAAAGAAAATTCTAATTCTATATAATCATAAAGGGAAATATATATATAATTAAAGTAGTCAAAAATAAAATAAAGAAAATTATAAAATATCATTATTCTTAGTATCAATCCACAAATATTTCTTCGTAAATATGTGATTATTATATATTTTCACATTGCATCATATATTAAAATTAATTCGTTGATTATAATCATCTACTAATAATTTTTAGCATTATTGTCAAAATTTGAGTAAATGCATTTGACCATGAGATATTTCACATCATCCAAAATGATTTGAACAACAAAAAGGCTACAGTGCACTGATGGCTCCTCGAGGTTTGTTGGTTGAAACCATGTGCATGTTTGGGTCAACTTGTGCACTGATGGCTCCTCCAAGGAGAATTCTGGCTTGGCTACAGCGGGAGGATTACTTCAGGATCCTGGTGGTCGTTGGCTAGTTGGGTTAGGTTCAAATTTGGGTTGCTGTTCGTCCTGGCAAGCGGAGCCTTGGGTCGTTTTTCATGGTTTGACGCTTGTTTGGTTTCATGGGTACTCTTAAGTGGAGCTCACTATTGATTATGCCATGGTAGTGGCCAGTATCACTAGTGCCCAACATCCAGTGGCGCCTCCATTGGTGGTGGCCATCAGGGAATTGTTATCTCGGCAGTGGCTAATACGAGTCCGACATGTGTTTCGGGAAGACAATTGATGTGCGGATTGGTTAGTAGATTTTAGTTACCAGTTGTCTGTCGGAGTCCACTGATTTGCGGAGGTTGTTGAGGGTCTAGTCTCGCTTTTGTGGGCCGATTCTGTCGGGGTTATGTTACCCTGTGTCGCTACCTTGTAATTTTGAGTGTAAACCCCGATTTTTTACCAAAAAAAAAAATAAAAACAAAAAGAATACAGTGGGTGGGTGGGGAATTCTTTCAGACTCTTCTGCATATTCCTGTTTTAGTTTCTTTTCTTCTCCAGCTTCTTTTTCTGCAAAGGTGACTGTAGCACATACTTTGAGAAAAAACAGCATGATAATAAAGATGAAAGCGACAAAACAACTTAGGGTGAACGAGGCTCCAACTCCTTTGTCCTGTTTATTCAAGATCTACTCTGTTCTATTTATGAACAGTCGTAAATTTAAGTAGACTCAACAAAATTTATAAGCATGTATGAGTAGACTCAACAAAATTTATAAGTATGTAACCGAGGATTTGATTCCGGCGAGCGAAACATGTCAAATCTTTTATTTTAATTACTCTTTAATTTAATTTAATTTTTAGAGTCTACGTATATTCTAACAAAAAAGCATCATAATCAGATTTCCCTTATTTTGGTATCTTCTGTTTTTCTGTCCTCTTTTTATTTTGGAGGGTCCACAAAATCAGGATTCTGGAGAAAGACACGGCTACATTCAAAGCCGATTGGGATGGGACGTTTCTGAGAGATCAGTCGGGGCAAGCTATTCTCTTCCATGGAATATGAAGAACTCATTTTGAAATCATCGAAAATTAATGGCAAATGGTCCCTCCATCACGCGCATAGTTTTGTGTCCTTGACTTTCACATAACAAACTTTTTAGGCAGGTCCCCTGCTTGACTACGATAGAGCCTTAGCTAGGACCAATCCTACTCACCTTTTTCTGGTTCAAGTTCACTTACCAAAGCTATACGTAATTGAAAGTAAGATTTTTAATAAAATAAAATATAAATAAATATAATATTAGAAAGATATTTTTAGAAGGGATGAAATAATTTATAATATAATATATTGAAATGTTGTTTACAAGAAGGATTTATAATATAATATATTAAAATGTTGTTTATCATTTATATTTTATCTTAAACTTTTTATATCGAAGTTAACTTTTTTTTACTATTTATGGTGAAATGAAATGTAATGTGAAACTCTCCCTTTCCATCATATTCCATTCTAATTCATTATAAACTCTCCTTTCAAATAATGGAATAAAATTATATTCTATTTCATTTCAATAATAACCACCCAATCAAACATACCTAAGTAAGCTTTTCAAAGTTTTTAGTTCAAAATAAATAATTTATTGTGTAATCACATAATGTGAAACTCTCCCCTTCCATTATATTTCATTCTAGTTCATTATAAACTCTCTTTTCAAATAATGGAATAATATTATATTCTATTTCATTTCAATAATAACCACCCAATCAAACATACCTAAGTAAGCTTTTCGAAGCTTTTAGTTCAAAATAAATAATTTATTGTGTAATCACATAACAATTTGTGTTAAAATAATTTAATAAAAATTACAAAACTTTATTTAAAATATGACAATATAGTTTTATAATAATTTAGATGTATAAAAATATTTTAAAAAAACAAGGGGGTTCTTGGTTAAGGGGTATGAGGATAAATCAATGGGAAATGAATGAATAATAATAGTTGGTTAGTTATTATGATTGATTGAATAGTTTTTTCATACCAAAGTTTTAGGTAATAGTCCATACTAACGCGCACCATGGAATTGAAAGATTGAAAAGTTCGAATTCAAGGAAAGAAGAAGATGATAGATTCGAATTAAACTAGAATTAAATCTGATATGTAGGGTTTCAAATTTACCTACTAGACCTCACGAAGAACTTATCTCGAGCAACCTAGATAACAGGTAAAGAACAAACCAAGAAAGTTGTTAGGATCAAAATCACGCCACAATCTGATTCAATTGATAAGTGATATTCAATTCCTAAGTTGAAAAGAACAAGAGGGTTTTCTCCTCTTAAGATGGCCGATGGCTCACATAAAATAATATAATCAAAAGTTTCCCCAAAACCCTAAAATATAAGTATTTATACCTAGGTCAAATAATAAAAAACTAGGGTTAAATAATACATGGAAGCCCAAAATAAATATAACTTAAAATAACTCCAAAATAGAATAATAAAAAACACACTTAGGCTTGGCCCAACGCGCTCCTAAGTTTGATCATAGGCGCGTCTCTCCTCTTGGGCTTAATTGATGGCACACAACCCAATACAATGGTCTTCAAGTCCCAAGTGAATCCAATCCAAGGATTTGAGATAAATGAATCAATTTGGGTTGTGATTCAAATAGCTCTCCTCCAATAGGCTTGGTGCACTCCATCCTCTCCACAAATTGGCCTACATGTGCATAGAGAGCCTCCTTGAGTCTCTTGGTCCTAGCTTTGGACATAGGTCCAACTGGAATGACAAGCTCGCCTCTATCACGCATGTCATCTCCATGGTGATCCTTACTCCTGCTCACATCAGTCCCTCCCTCCTTAAGAAGATTCGTCCTCGAATTTGAATCCATATCAACAGGAGAAAGATCAGTAATATTAAAAGTTGCAGAAATAGAATACTCACCTGGTAGGTTAATCTTGTAGGCGTTGTCATTTATATTCTCCAACACTTGGAACGAACCATCACTCCTAGGATCCAGCTTGGATTTCCGCTGGGTAGGAAACCTCTCCTTCCTTAGATGCACCCAAACCCAATCACGAGGTTTAAAAGTCACCAACTTTCGCCCCTTCTTGGTTTGCTTCGCATACACCCTGTTTCTATGCTCAATGTGCTGTCTCCCCTTTGCATGCAATTCCCTAACCATCTCGGCTTTCCTCTTGCCATCTGTACTAGATAACTCATGCAAAGGTAAAGGCACCAAATCCAAGACAGTCAAAGGATTAAAACCATATACAAGCTCAAAAGGTGAATAACCTGTGGGGGAATGCACACATCTATTATATGCAAATTTAATAAATGACAAACAATCACCCAAAGTTTTCAAATTTTTACCAACTACAGCATGCAACAAGGTATCTAAGATTCTATTAATAACCTCAATCTGTCCATCTGTCTGTGGATGACAAGTAGTAGAATAAAGCAATTTAGTACCTAACTTTCCCCACAGAACACGCCAAAAAAGGCTAAAAAAATTTAACATTTCGATCCAAAACAATAGACTTAAAAATACCATGCAATCTAACAATATCCCTAAAGAATAAATCAGAAACATGCACAGCATCATCAGTCTTATGGCATGCAATGAAATGCGTCATCTTACTAAATCGATCAACAACAACAAAGATGCTATCATACCTCTTCTTTGTTCTAGGCAGTCCTAAAAAAAATCCATAGAAATATCAACCCAAGGCTTAGTAAATAGGAAAAAGAAGATTTGGAGATAATTGGATTGTAAAGAAAGAATTACTAAAGTTTAGTTCAAAAGAAACTTGGTTAGAGCTTAGACCATAGGAGAGTGACAAATGTCAAGTTACTTGTTGTACTTTGGTTAGAAGTAGGTTACTGTTCTTTGAGAGTTGAAAGGTTAAGTTGTATCCAAATGACTTTGTCATAATCAACTTCTTCGAAATTTGTTAGCCCCAAAATTTTTATGATTAATTAAGCATGATTAGATTAAATTAAGTAGATTAAATTAGCATTAATTGA
>JANZLX010000007.1:21771403-21783677 GCA_025531955.1 Erythroxylum orinocense | reverse complement strand
GTATGCCCCATTGAGTTTTGTACAGTCATTCTTTTGTGCAATATACATTTACATTGCATCAAAAAAAAGTTTTTTCAATCGTATTTGCAAAAGAATTACCATTATTTTTGCTCTTTTATTCTTTTGATCCCTTCCACCAATATAGATAACCATGTATTTTAAAATAGATATTCTTACTATGCCTTCCATATTATAAAATTCACACTTCAAATCTAATTTCATATTAGTTGATTCTCTTTTCTTTGAATCACCTTTTCTTTTCTCAAATTGTGTCTTGACTAGCATTATACTTTATTAGTTGCCTCCATATAGGTTGTATGAACTCCTACTTCTCAACTATAAAAACTATAAAGTATGCCGTGTTAGCATTAGGTAAAGGTTCCTTGACTAATGTATGATTCCTTACGTACCATAAACATCATTTAACCCTATAAAGAATTGCTCTAGGTTTTTATCATAATTTCTTTCATCCATTACCTTACAGGTTCACAAGCACATTCAGAAATTGTCATTAAACAAGCTAACTGATCCCATAGCTTCTTTAACTTGTGAAATACTTCACCACTAACAAATTTTCTTGATTTATTGAGCTTATTTCCTTTTGAAACTAATGGCCATCAATGCCTTTCCTTAAGTTCATCTCAAAGATCTTTAGTGTTAGTTATAAGTAGAGAGGTATCAACTATGTCTTTTGAAATTAATTTCAATATTCATAAAATTATCATACAGTTATCTCTCTTCTATTATTCAAAATATGCGGAAGTTTCATCAAGTATTTTACATTTTTCATTAACAAAACCTAATTTCCCTATTTCTTCTAGGGTAATTTTCATTGAACAACTCTATCAAAGATAATTGTTCCCTACTAATCTCATTGAACAACTATATAAAAGATAGTGTCATGTTAGGATAATCAAAACCTTGAAGAGAAAGAGGATCATTAATTGTCATTTTGTCTTAGAAACTCGTCCACCACTACTTATCTTTAATCTTGTTCCATAATCATAAACTAAATCAATTTCAAGTTATTAAATCTTAAGAAAATTAGGAATATATTCAATGGTCAAAGTTTAGCATCTTGCTCCAATATCATAAACAAGTTTAAAATACAGCAACCATTAATTAATAGAGGTCAAGTTCAAGCCAATTTAGAGAATAAAATCAGATTTTTATTGAACTAATTTTCTCATGTACATTAAGGATATTTATGTAAAGATAATGAAAGGTAATGCAAAAATAAAACAATTTTATAACTTAACAACTAAAAGAATTATTTGCATTAGCTAACAATAAATATCAAATTGTAACAAACTTGTACATGAGAAAACTAACTGTTAATAAAATAATCAAATAATTTCTATGCAAGTCCTTGATAAAAAAATGTAAACTACAATCAACGTTTTCTATTTCATTGCTCGTCTAGATCACATTAAAAGGAAAGGAATAACTTAATGATACAATGACAGTTACCAATGTATTTGGGTGGCTTAACTTTTTCTATTTCATTGCTTGACTAGATCACATTGAAAGGAAAGGAATAACATAATGTGCATTAAGACTAGATCATGTTATTAGATCAACTAAGCCCAACTGAGCACAAGCTCATTGGATTATAAATTTCTATCTTAAATGATATTGCTAGTTTTTACCCTACAACCAATCGATTGGTTATAATTAGTAAAAAAAATAATTTAAAGACATTATTTATCTTATACATATTTACATGTATATGATAGAGTTCATATGATAAACATACATTGTAAGTGAATTTATAAAGAGATCATAATTATAAAATTCATATTGCATTTATATATTACCTCTAAATTATTCCTAGTTGTTGTTATGTTAAAACAGGATGTTTATGGAGCGTAAAAAGACTAGTAAACTTTATCTTCCTTCCTTATGAAGGAAGTAGTTCTTCTTCTAGACTAAAGTATGAAGATTCTTAAGCAAATGTAAGAGTGCTTGTTGGAGGACAATTTTACTTAACTGACCCCATACGAGAATTTATTTAGAACATTACTTGTATATTTACAAAAATCTCATTGTGATGATTGTATAAGTGATCCTTTAACTTGAGATCTCTAAAGTTATCTCATGAAGGGAATGATATACTTTGATACTACTTATATAGTCAAGGATAAAGGTAGTTGAGTGATTAATACATGATTCATCACCCTAAAGTTATTAGGGATAATTATTCGTTGTTCTCGATAGTATAGAGTCAAAAAATCTTTGGCCAAGATAGAATGACCCTTTGAAAATAGTTTTCAAAAGTCATTAATTGAATAAATTAGTAATGGTAGAGAACTAACATAATTGAACTCAAATAGAATAGACATTACTTGCATACTCTATATCTAATTGGAACATTATATGATAAAAGGATTGAATTATATAAAAAATCATATACCAAAAAGTTAGTTAAAACTAATTTGACATTCCTAAATATTTGGATGGTAATGATGTGTTGCTTGACACCAATCTTGATCTATGGATATAAATTGTTTCATCAGAGAATTAAGGATAAATTAAAAGAGTTTAATTTATCTAGTCCTAAATATCATTTAGGGTTATAATTTGCATTCATTGCTAACATATTTGGGAACTTAATGGGTCACATATAAAGAACAAGTTGAAAAAAGAAAAGATATTTTAATCAAGTTGGATTTGATTGTCAAGTTTGAGAAAATTTATTATTAAATATGAGATATTTAATAAATACGAATCAATATGAGATATTGAATCTTATTTAGACATAATTGATATTTAATTAAAATTATTTGTAATTCTAAAAAAAGTTTAATTGAAAATAAAATTTAATTTCAATTAATTTACTAAAATATCTATAACCTATTATAAATAGGCTTAAGCTCTAATGGGGCTAGCACTCCTTACCTAATCGTCTCTGAAACAGTTACATAGTCCTATCAACTTGTTATGTGAATATTTTTAAAAATCGGACAATTTTACAACTACGGTGGTTAAGATGAACTAATTTCAGAAACAGTTCAAGAGATATGACAAGAAAATAATTAAGCTTCAAAATAAGATACCAATTATGCTTTATTATGATTTATATGTTAATCATTTTGTAGAATTTTAGTGATATTGGCTTCCCAAAAAGCAAATGTGAAAAAATTTTGTAATTATTTCATTACAAACGGGATCGAACCCTTGCTTGATTTTCTCACATTTTTTAATGTAAAAGGTGCAGACTTGCTATGTCATTTATTAGATTCAAGTTAAACTTTGTCTTTGTAGACTTCAGGCTCCTCATGATCTGACTGGATTCGATAATCTAATCTAATCTACATTAATGAATATAAAGTATGTTATAGTCTAACGAGTGGCTCTCTAAACATACATGAAAATGGGAGATGCAATGTTGTATAATAAATAGGAATCAATCATCTTCGTCATAACTTCCACTGTAAAGCAAATAATTCCTAAACAGTGAAGTCTTGTTTGGTAAGCACCAACGAGGGAATCCAAATAAAACAATGTGAATGAGAATGAAAAGTAGAAATTGGAATATGAATAAAATTACTGATTATGTGTGTTTAATACAATATTAAAAAAAGTTAATAATTATGCCAATATTTGGTTTTAAATATTAAAATGAACAATTTTTTTTACTCATATTTAGTTATTATATGATTTAATATGTAAATAACTATTTAAAATATTTTATAGTTTATAAATAATTAATCAAAAAAATTATATGATTTATAACATTTTTGGTTTTTAAATAATTTGCATGATTTTTATGATAAAAATAAAAGTATCAACGAAACAAAATAAAATAATTGATTCCAACTTATACTGTACTCTCATTAGGAAAAAAAAAAGTTCATGATTATTTAGAATTTATTCCAATTTTGTTATTTTCTATTTTATTTATTATCAGTAACCAAACAACTAAAAGATAAAGAATAAAGGTTGAATTTCCATTCCCACCTTTTTATTGCAGGTTACCAAACTAGACTTGAATGTTCTTAATCAGTGAGCTTTTGTTTAAAGGAGAGTTGATAACCTACCATAATATAAACGTGTCTAAGGTAAATTCACCCTCAAAAATTTTATAGAAATTTACGTAACTCTACAATGTTTGATATTTATAAGTTGACCATTCATGTAAATATTCATTCACAATATGATAATTAATACATTGAATATAAGTACACATCTATAGTAAAATTTTTAAAAAGATTTATTATTAAAATTTTATATAAATAAGGGTTGTCAATATTTTCATATAAATATAAGTTGTTTTGTAACTAGAAAAAAAAAGTTAGGTGCTTATTTAAAATTTTATTAAAATTTCAGGAATTAACTAACTGACATATTTTGCTTTCAAACTTTGGCCTTGTTTAACAATCAATAGATTGCATTAGCTATTAGTTAATTCTATCAACGGTTACCTAATAACGGATTAATATAGTTGATTTAACCAACAAATAACATCAACTATTTATTTAATGATGTTTAGTAAAATTAAATATTTAGTATTAACTATTTATGTGTAAAATGACTTATAAGGGTATAACTTAAAAAAAGATTTATAAAGACATGGATATTATAGTTTAGTATCTCTTTGAATAGTTTCATATGAATTTATGCTTACGTTTTAATTTGTTTCAGTCGATCAATCAAAATTAAATAAGTTAAAACTTATTTGCCTATGTTAAAAAAATATTTATTTAAATTAATATTAGAGATTAAACTGAATAAATGTAGTAGTTAATTAGCATAAAACTTATTTTTAATTATATGAAAATGTAATCCCATAATAAAATTAGTCTTATTTTATAACTAAAAATAAAAAAATTAATAATTTTATCTATTAAACTTAACATTAAAATAATTTTTTAGACATAATAACTATTTGTAGAAACATTTTTATGTTTAAAAATATTTACATATAAAAATATATTTTAAATTTAATGATTTAATTCTTCTTAATTACAAAATTTAATCAATGTATCAAATGAATGCAATTTGAGACTTTCCTACATAACCTAATACTTGAATATAACACTAGAAAATTTTGGTTAATATAAAATAATTTGGTAGTAGTTTTTATATTATACAATATCAAATTCAATGATACTTATTTTATTTAATTAAAAAGTAAAATATTTTAAAAATAATGATACCTATATGAAAAACAAAATTTTATTAAAGAAAAATTTCTAACTTGGTTTAATTTTTGAATAAATCAGAGTATTTTTTTGAATTTAAGTAAATTGAATTCACATTTTATGCTTATCTATCTCTATTTCTATTTCTTTCTCTACTCTCTCATCTCTTGTAATTTATAATAACTTTTAGGTGAAATCGTCTTTTCATCCTTTAATTTCTTAGCCGTTGAAGCAAAACGCTAAACGATCTTATAAGGAACGTTTTCAAAAATAGCAGATTGACTTTAATCTGTTGACTGATTACCAAATATGATTATAAGGAATGTTTTCAAAAATAACAGATTGAGTTCAATCAGCCAACTCAATCTGCTGATTATCAAAAATGATTATAAACAACCAAATATCTCTCAATTCACTAAAAAATAGCTGATAAATTAATTATCAAACAAGACTTTTATTTGAAAATATTTTAAATTAGGATAAATGAATTAAGTTTTCCCTCTTCTTTTTTTTTTTAAGTGAACAAAGATGAAAACTAGGGGATAGTATAGCCCTGAGGAAACGAAACACCTCTAAAGTCTGTCAAGCATCTGAACTAACTCCAAGGGTAGACTTAAAGATTTGAATTCCGTACTGCATCGACTAGAAAATGGTACGAAATATCTTCAAAAATACTAGTTGTAAATATTAGTCGATACTGTTTGATTTCGCCTGGTATCATGAATTTTAAAAAATTGAAAGACTTTTTAGCAAAATTTTTAAAAATTTTCAATATAACAATAGACTATTTTGCAATTTCTAAAAAAATATAAAAACTATTTTATAAATTTAAAAATTACTCGAAATAGTACATAGTGTTGACCGATATCGGTACGGTACTATACTAAAATCTAACCCGACACTAAATTCGATACGGTATTCACAATATTAGGTGGACTAACCAAGATTTCCTTATCATCATCCATGCTACAACCAGCCCTGGCCAAGAGAAGTCATGCCAATAGTATTCTTTTTAAAGACTCTTTAGTTTTATTTTATTTTTATGTAATTATAATTTTATTATTGATAATACTTAAAATTATTTACCAAAAAACTTAACTATTAATTAAAATTTAGATATAATAGAAATTATACAATATTTCTTAATAACAAAATTTTAAATGAGTATATAGTTTAATATATTTAAATTAACGTTATTATTTATAATTAAATATTTAAAAGATATTTCAATTTTAAATTTTTATTAAGTTTTTATTAAATAATTAAATTATCTTAGTTATAAATTAATTAACAATTAATATTAAATAATTAAATAATATATTAAATTAATTACAAACAAAAACAGAAAATTAAAATAAACAGAGTCTCGTTCGTTCATATGCATCTAGAAGGAACAACGGCAAGCACTGTCCATTGCAGAAACCTAAGACTAGGTTGACGCTTGCCAAGGTTATGCATTGTTCATCAGCTTATCTAGTACCACATTCAGTTCCAAGCACTCTCCATTCTCTTGTCAGCTTTTTCACTGTTGTTCTGACCAACTGCCTATGAAATCCCATAGTAACAAACTCGCCAATAACATCATCATCTCTTCTATGTCCCCTTGCAACAGTGTTTGACTCATTATCCAGACTTAAGGCAGTTGTGGAGATCAATTACCGAATGGTGGGTTCGGGCGAATATGCTGTGGTAATTGACCAGATTGAGAGGTAGTTCCCTGGAACAGACCCGACCATGGTCCTCGAAAGTAAAATTCTTGTTTTGGAGTTACGATCTGAAGAGTTGGGCTGAGAAGTAGTGGTCCAGCTGCTGAAAAGCTATGGAGCCTCCCTTCACGTACAATATGCGGTGGTGGTACTGTTTCAGGTGCTGCCATAGTAGGAGTCTGATGAGGCAGGTTTGGAGCACTTGAAGAGGGAGAGGGAGCTTGTGCAAGAGTAACTGGAACTGGAAGTGTTTGACCTGGTTTACCAGTCCTGTCTTGCTTCTCCAGTTGAGGATCATTCTTGGACAGTTGAGGCCTTGCAAGCTCTGGTTCCTCTTTCAAATCCTTGACAACACCCTGAAACTGCAAGAAACAGTTCAGACAAAGGTGCTAAACTAGAAAAGGAACTATGATGAAAAATATGCCAAAAAAAAAAAGATTAAACAGCAAATTACAGCCAATGTACCTGGATCAGCATATCTTCCAGCTCCTTTTGCTTTCTGTCTCTCTTCATGGAATACAATTCAATTGCTTCCTTCAAATCATCAATGGCATTTTCTAATTGGAATGCTCGACTTTCCAACTGGGATACCCGTGCACTGAGACACTCCAGCGAATGCAACACAAAATCAGAGTAATCCTTCATCTTTTTATCAATCTCGGAAACCAACCTTAAGTCCTGCAGGAACATCATCCAAGCAACATTTACAATATATAAGATTCCCAATCCAATCCAAGATGAAGTCTGTGTAAGAAATTAACACAAAGAATACGAACAAATTAATCCTCAAAACTATTGCGTAACTACCAGACAAGATATATTTATAGTTGTGTGCTTTTGAGACAACCTTTCATCTCCATTCCAGACAAATTTTTCTATCTAGAGCAAGATCTAAAGTTCAGGAAATTTACTGTAACTTGACTGAATAGCATATATTACATGGCGCTCCAGAATTCAGAAAACCCAGAACTGAAGCTTAACAAACAATAATACAAATAACACATTGAGTAACTCTTTCGACACATTAAAGGAAAACAATGGTGGGCCGTAACCGAAAACATAAAAGATCAGAACTTTTACAAAATTTTCAGTGAGCAAATTCAACAGGAAAATATTTGTACTCGTATATCTTTGTAACAGAGCAGGGCCAACAGCAAAATTGCAAGAACGAGAAGACAGAAACAGTAAAAGGCACAGAAAAATGGAGAAGAAATAGGATAAATACTGTTAGATCAGTTCCAGGGCAAGCTCTGTTTCTGTCCTCGGATGAACGAATCAGAGGAAAATAATCGTCGTTATCGTAATCCAGAAAATTGCGCGATTGGGACTTGGAAAGTTTCCTAATCTGTTTATCCATAAATTCCAATGGATACGTTTCACTCCAACTGACAAAATCTCCTATATTCGCCAAGTCTAACGAATCAAACTTTAGTTAGTGAATTTTACTGGGATGGTGTCACTCTGTCTGCAAACGACTTGCGCCAAAATTTATTTTATTCTGCACAAAATCAAAGTTGTTTTATTGAGGTTAATCACCAAGTTTGTATGGTATTTTCGTAAATAAATTAAGAGTATCTTCTCATTATATGGCTTCACCTGAGGCAAAGCGGAGGGTAAACCATCAAATCTATGCTTAACTATGGCATTTGATGAGTTAATGGCCTTGTCGCTGAAACGACCTTACCATTTGAGGAGTTAAAGACTCGTAACGATGTTATAAGACCTGTTTCCAATTATGTGGTATTCGCATGCAAACAGAAAAATAGAATATTGTTGATTGCACTTAGAATTCCCATGCATAGACCGTGGATTTTAAGTACAAATCTTTAACGAGAGAACTACATTTCAGAACATATAATCAATGAAAGACACTTTTGGAGGATTAGGCCACCGGACTTGAACTACGACCATTTAATCTTCATATCTGAACTCCACGTACTCTCCGTCGATCCTGCAACTAACCGGCTCTTTGGATGCGAACATCTTCACTTCTCCACTTCCCTTGCTCCAATTCTCACCTTACCGCTGTCCTCATCGACCTCCACAGCCTGTATCGCACCGCCGGAGTTGAGCATGTTCACCAACGCAATAGCGGCAAATTGGACTATTCTTGGCAAGCTGTGCACTGGAGATACAGTGAGCAGCACGCAAGTAAAGGGATCGAGTGAAAGCTCCAAAACATCCGTAAGTTCCATGAGGTTTAGCTTTCTTTCCATGGATGCATACACTTCAAACGTCTGCTCTCCTTCTATGGAAATGGGGTTCTTTCCATTTCTCCACTCAACGTCTCTGGGACTCGCAAGACATTTTACTCTTAACTGAGAAGGTTGGTTTGAACTTGTTCTTTCGAGTTGTAAAGCACCACCCTCCTCCTTGGCAATTAGAGTCCAAGAACCCCAGTGTACTGGTGCAAGATTTCACAGTTAGAAGCCAGATTAACTTGAAACAGGACAACAGAATTGTATATTAATTATCTTACTTTGTTTAGGCTTCAGAGCTTG
Organism: Erythroxylum orinocense; assembly: GCA_025531955.1. Classification (NCBI taxonomy): domain Eukaryota; kingdom Viridiplantae; phylum Streptophyta; class Magnoliopsida; order Malpighiales; family Erythroxylaceae; genus Erythroxylum; species Erythroxylum orinocense. The sequence continues at coordinate 21,774,326 of JANZLX010000007.1, read as the reverse complement.
AGCTTTGTTTTGCCATCATGTGAAGGTCATTGAACAAGCATATCTCTAGTTGGAAGAGCATAGTAATCACTGCGCAAGATAGAACCACCAGGCAACACTAAAGCGTTTAAGCAACTGTAAGTCATGTTGACGGACGCGATTGCTTATATAAATCGAACCGCTGGTGATGGCTCGTGACGCCGCATGGAACTCCACAAGAGGGTGATGGGTTTGGAACATGTCCGACTCTGGGTGCTCAAAGACGGTAATTGATACAAAGGTCATTTTTGGACTCGAATTTTTACTGAAGTTGATCGTCAACACTTTTTGCACGATAGTCTTATTTAGGTCCACTTAAGTAAAACTTTAGCCTTCAATGATCTTTGAAGTATTTACCTCGCACACTTGAAGAAACAAAGCTACGAAAATAATAAGAAAACAAAAGCAACAAAGAAACAAGAGAGATACGGTAAAACCAACTTTTATATACTTTCTCTCAAAAGAATACAAGGAATGCTCTCTCTGAATAAATGAGGAGAGTAAAGCTCGAATGAGTTATATATAGACACTCTAACTTCAAAGCCAAGTTACATTCAGAATCTCACTTAAATTGAACTGTTTAAGATCGTGCTAAGATCACGTTTATCTCTATCATATTATATCACGTGGACCAATTGGATGATGCCCCATTCAAATAGGACTCTAATTGATAAGATAAAATCTATAAGATAACAGAAAGATAGAGTTTACATTCAAATAGGAAATAAGCATCTTTATCCTTGAAGATTTCTACTATCTTCAGATGTTGAGTTCCACTGCAACTTTAGCTCTTAGTTGTCGCCACATCATCTAAGATCTCCCTACGATCTCTATCCGTTGATGATGTTGTGTGATCTTGCCGAAGCCCACATAGCACACAGACCTGATTCCATGCTTCTCACAACAAGTCTGCTAGTTGTGGTCCATTCATCCGAGCATGAGTCAAGTCTTTAGTCCATCAAGTCCTTAGTCTGGGTCGAGTCAATCTCCACAAGGTTTAAAACTCTACCAAAATTCGCACCAAGTTCAATCTCATTTATCTATGTTTGCCTTAGTGTTTTCGCATGTCTCTCTGATGTGTGTAATCCAGCTAACCTTCCTCTTAAGGTGCATCGTGAAAGTCACTGAGAAATGCTCCGAAGTTTAAGGGTCTAACAAACTGCCCCTACCAGATGGATTCGACGCTCTCATCGAATTAGTCTAAAGGTAGGTGTTCACTTGGTCCTCGAATTGCCACAAAGTCGTATCTTTTTCCCATGTAGCTTCAGCAACAGATTTACCTTTCCACTGAATCAAGAACTCGGTCCGTCAGTTCTTCTTGTGTTGACCCATTGTTTGATGATCTAGGATCTTCTCCAATTGATCCTCGAACAGTTTCCTCACAATCGGTGAAGCTCGCTGCACCTGACTCCTATTCGGATCTAATGCATCCTCATAGTAAGGCTTGAAAAAACTAACATAAAAAGTAGAGTGTACCTTTAACTGCTCGGGCAATTTCAATTTGTATGCTATGTTCCCCATTTGTGTAGCACTTAAAACGGTCCATTGTGCTTCGACACCAAACCCCTATGAACTTGCTTATTTGAGATCTTCTTCCAAATCTGTGAGGTTAGTTTCAACAAAACTTTATCTCCCACGTCAAATTCTAATGATCTCCTCCGAAGATCTGTTTGCTTCTTCATCCATCGAGAAGCTTTTCGAAGGTTGTCCCTCGCCTTGTCTAACAATTCTTGCTTCTCTATTGCAAACTCATGTGTCGCATGATATTTACCACCTGTCCTTTGTTGAGCAATCTTTAGTGGTGTGAGAGGTTGTTATCCCAACACAATCTTAAAGAGACTTTTATCTGTAGCCGAAGATCTATGCAAGTTATAGCAAAACTGTGCGGTATCAAGTAAACTCAACCAATTGCGTTGACTTACACTTACATAATGTCATAGGCACTACTTTAACAAACTGTTAATTCTTTATGTTTGGCCAACTTTTTGTGGGTAATTTGCCGTTGAAAACTTCAAATCGCAACCCATCATATTAACAAGGGACGTCTAGAATCGACTTGTAAATCTGGCGTCTCGATCGCTCACAATATCTGCTGGAACTCTGAAATACTTAACCACGTTCTTGTAGAACAACTCGGTCGCAACATCTGAGGGACAAGCTATATGAGTTGACACAAAGATCGCATATTTGGAGAATTTGTCAACCACCAACATGATTGATGCCATGTTCTCTAACTTTGGAAACCCATAAATGAAATCCATTGAAACCGACATCCACAGTCTCTCTGGGATGGATAAGGGTTGTAGCAAATTGGCTTCCTTCTTTCTCTCCAGCTTATCCAACTAATAAACAAGGCACATCTTAACATAACATTCCATGTTATTCTCCTTCTTCGGCCAAAAATAGGAATGTGATAGGGGTGCTAGCATTTGTTGGACTCCTGGGTGACCAGCCCACTGCGAGTCATATGTCTCCTTCAACAACTGTTTCTGCAATCCACCAAAGCTCGCCACATATACTTGACTACTTTTAGTCATCAAAAGCCTATCATCATCAAGCTAAAACTTGCGTACAACACCTTCCTTGAATTGAGAAATCAACTTACAGTATATGGTGTCTAATGGAGCTACCGCCTTAATTTGCTCCTGTTGGCCCCTGAATTTTTTTTTTTACTATAAGCATGATTAGATGTAATTTGGGAACTTGCTAGACTTGTCATGCTGGAATTGATTAGCATGTTAATGTGGGTAAGATAATATGACATGGGCTAAGGGTTTTGAACTATTAAAGTAGTAGGAGAGTGTAAGGCCAATTTTGGCAATCACTTGAGTTTAAAAACCATAAGGCATTAAAGTAAGGGCAAAAGGGACTTTATGCAATCATTAATGGTGTAAAAGAGAAGAAA
>JANZLX010000007.1:21760787-21771303 GCA_025531955.1 Erythroxylum orinocense | reverse complement strand
GCTCTCACTGATGGTGATCAATTCCATGATCCGACGAAATATCGAAGGCTAATTGGCAAATTGATTTATTTAACAGTAACAAGAACTGACATAAATATAGCAGATAGTTAGCCTAATTTGTAGCAAGAGATAGACTTGATCGCTTGTATAAATCTTATACTATCAGCGTTGTATAAAAATATACATGATTCATTCTTCTGATATTTTATATTTTTCGTCGACTCTGCTTTAGAGACAATCGTAGAGGGTAATGCGAAGGTAATGTTTGCAGGAACTTCTGTGAGAATTGGATGCCCATTAGCAAGAAAACTTGGTCCTTGTAGTGAGATTTGACAATGGTGGCTTAGAATCAGTGAACCATTTTCAAGTAAAGCAACTTTTGTTAAGCTGGGACTCATATAGGATAAAGCTTGTTAACTAAAGCTAGCTAATTCTACTAGAAGGGAAGGGTATAGGTAGGTAATATGCCATACAAAGGCGTGTGCTTATCGGTTTCGGTGTGTGCTTGGGCAGTGGGGTTTTGGCTGCTTTTACAAGTGGAACCATACGTGTTTGGGTTAATGAAATGATCACTTATGGAATGTTCTTGCAAGCTTCATGCAACACATCTCGTCTCTTATTCTTCCCTTTCTTGTGTCCAATGGTCCACTCAACCTTGAAGCTTGCGAGCTTCCACCATGAAACAACTTGATAGCTACAATACTTAATCCTGATGTCTGTGTAAGTTAAATGCTTGAGAATTGAACTTACACAATTACTAACTTACAGGCGATGAAACCGAAAGAGGTTTACCCTGTCTAATATGTCCAAAACGACGAGGCCGTTAATCTAGATAAAGAAAAAAGATCCTCGACAAATTTACAATTAAGTTTTAAAAACATATTTTTATTATTAAAAAGGTTATCTTATATCTTAATTAGAGAATTGAAAAGGTTGTATTAGTTTCTAACACTAAGAACAACTCAAAATATGTAAAGAAAAAAACAAAAGTTAAAGAGGATTTACCTTATTTCGTTCTTTACGAGCTTTATTGTTAGATTACTCAAGATAAAAACACAGTCACAAAGATCATATTATAGTTTCACCGATTAAAAAACTTTTATTGTCTTTCCTCCCTCTACAGAAGTTCAGATGTCTTTGTATTCTTTTGTTTTTTAAATGCTACACCTTAACTAACTTTGGTAGTTATGTAAAGTAAAATTACCATAATATCCTCATAGGTACCCCTTATGGGTGTATTTAATTCATTACTTATTTTGTTTCATCTGGTTCTTTAAGAGAATCAAAAGTATACCATATTTTTGCCTACTTTTACTCTTTATGAAAGTCCATAATGAGTTTTATTTTACTTTTTATGAAGATGAGCTCTAGACAAGTGTCGTTCTTCTCATTGTTCATAGCCAGGCTTAGGTGGAACTTTATATATATTATTATTATTATAAATATTTTTAAAAAGCAATAATTTTATAGATTATAAGACAATGACTTTATCCCAATCCATTCACTTTACTTTTTTCTATTCATATAAAGTTTTAAGTTTACATTAGTTTAACAATAATTAAAGTTTGAATATAAAAAGTTACACGTTCAAGGAATAGTTAATTAAGAAATTAATTAACAAAAATAATTTAACATATGTTAGAAGAAAATTAATTAATAACATTTTGATAAATATGAGACTAAAATTTTCCTTTTTCTCAATATAGAATCATATTAAAATTTTGTCAAAAATTATTAACATTATTTTGTTTGTATATCTAAATCTAATATTATATTAGTAAGAATCTTTTTTGTTTTAATATTATTTATAATACTTTAGATTAATTAAACTCACTTTACAAAAATGAGCCAACTAACGTTTTTATGGCCATGCAATTTTGAGGTGGGATCTCACAATTCATTTCTTGCCATTAATAGAGTACAACAATATAATTATTAATTAATTACCTGATAGATATTTGGCAACGAGTCAGGGCAGGTCTCGGGCCGGCCCGAGGTTCAATTAAACTCGAGCCTGACGGGACTTGAGATAGTCTAACCTGAGTTCGATCTCACCCAAAAAATAATTTAAATTAAAAATGCAAAACTTTGTCATTTTGTTTATAAAAGTTGGGCTTTGAGATTAGGCAAATGGAGTTTGAGCCGGACCCGGGATGAGCCAGATCCTGTTACTTTTTGCTCATAACAAACGAGCCTCGGCCTGGGCAGGCAGGCCCTGAACCTGTTGCCATCCCTTCGTTAAAAGACGTTAGGCATTGTTGGGCTCTCATTCGACTCTGGTTTTTCTACCGATTCCTGGAAAGGGTGAGAAGAGGAAGAAGCAGTAGAAACGAGAACAAAATGACGAGAGGCACAGAAGAAGAGCAGTTTAGTGAGATAGAAGGAGATGGTTGCTATTTTGTTTGGGATGAATCCACTCAACTCTACTTCCATTCCAGGTCTGTTTTGTGATGAACCCTCCCTCTAAACCTTCTTCGATAATCATATTTGTATCTGAATTTTATGATGGCTACTCGTCCTTTTTGTCTTTTTCTGGGTAATTTACCGTGCCTTCTTTCGCATCGCATCAACGGGAAACGAAAGTTTGAATTTTTATTATTTATTTTGTTCTTGGGCCTTTGAGTGTTCTGTTAATTCTGTTGGAATGGCGAATTTTGCGTTCAAATTTGTTGCAGTAGTGGATTTTACCATGATCCCATCGCTGGTTGGTACTATAGTTCTAGAGATGGATGCTATTACAAGTTTGAGAATGGGAGCTATGTGCTTTTGGAATCTGACAGGGTACTATTCAGCTTGAGTAGGTTGTTCTTTTTATGTTCTGTTGCTATAAAATTTAGGGCAAGACTTTTCTTGGACAGGTACACGTATACGAAGATATTCCTGATAATACTGTTCAAGATGAGCACCTCAATCATTTAGATTGCAGTAGCAAGGAGAATTTCTCTCCATTGCAGGCAGATGAATCTGACGCTGAAGTCACTGCTGAAGTCACTGCTAGTGGAAGAGCTCAAGGTTTGTCATTATATCATTTGGGGAAAAGTTTATATGTCTTCATCGCCAAATACATAGGTTTAAACTAAAACATTATATGACTAATGATAGTTCGTGAAAGACAATGAATGTACATATCCGGACCAGCTCAATCCATAAAGTTAACCTTCGTGTTTAATGCCAGTAGTGAATGGTGATTTATAAGAATTTATGAACTTTGCTTTAACATGAAGATATCCACTAGGACATTCCTCCTTCACCCCGCACTTCTGAAGAAAAAAAGAAGGGAAAAAAAAAGAAAACACATTACATATCACTTTACTGCTCTTACAATATTATGTTCCTGTAGTATCAGGGAATATCTTGTAGAATCTGAGAATGATCCTAGTTTCATTTTTTCCCCAATGAAAATCTTTCTTACTTTTCAAAGCAATTCATGGTAAATACTTTTAATGTAGCATTGACAGGAAACGTGGAATGCAGCAGTAGCAATCAGCCAGTTGAAAATCCTCCTCCACCTTCTGACTGGTATACAACTTCTTACTTTTCAATTATATAAACATATGGCGTTTTTTGATAACCACATATATTGACTCAGGTTAGAAGAAACACTTATCAACATTTTTCTGTCTCGTTCTAAACAAGCAGCCGGTGTTCCCGATGGTTCAACTGCCCCTTTAGAAGTGGATGGAGCTAATAGCTATGAGCTTGGAGCTGATGGTTTGTCATGAATTACTTTGACCTACTTCTGTAGGTTCAGGTTGAATTTGCTTATTCTGGACGTTGATAGCTTTTATTTGAAGATGCAGCAAATGATGATTATACTGTGCTGGAAAGACATGAAAGTGGTAGAATGAGAGAAGGCCATGCCGTATTAACTGATATGGGTGGATGTGATGTGGATGAAGGTCTAGTCGATTGCTTGCCAGTTTGAAATTTGTTTGCCACAGAATTTAGATTTTCCTGTGTTTTATTTCTTCTTTATACTTGTTCCTTTAACTTAGCCTTTAATTATTAGATTTCATGAGCAATCCTACCCTGCTTAAATATGAACAACTTCATTGCCTTTCAGAAGATTGACGCTAACGACTCTGTTGCATGAATCTTCTCAATTCAGTTTGATATCCGTCTAAGTATCATATGCTATCCTGCTCCAGAACTTTCAAAGGAAGAAGAAAATTGGTGAGCTCAGTATGGTCAAGTAATTCAATCTGCAGAAACAAGCCTACAAAATTTTCCTGCAGTGGATCTATGGGACTGGGAAATGGTCAGTGAGAACATAAAGGGTGGAAAAGATAAGATGAGTAAACTGGTGGGCCGGCTGGTTAAACGGTCTGCTAGGCTACATCCTTCAGTGGCTTCTGGTGGTGGTCTCCTTAGAACTGCTCCAATATGTGAAGTACATCTTGACCTGGTTCGAGTTAAAACAGGTTCAATTTTTTCTTGTTTTGTATACACAATATCCTTGGACATTATTCACCAACTTGATTCTAGGTGCATTTTCAAGTTCTTAACATACAATTATGTTAGAGAATCTTAATTTTCTTTTGTCTCAGGGCAAGTGTACAAGTTGCATAATCCTAGTGCGAGATACTTGGCCTCTTTGTCAACATACGACTCTTCTAACCCAACAAAAGATTGGGGTTTTCCCATTATATCTATTGGTATGCAAGGTGTTCCCCATGTGAAACCAAATGGAGCAAGTGAACCCAGATCAGATGTTCAAGATCCCAGGTTGAGCAATCAGCTCTCCACATCCAAAGAGGTGATGTGTGATGTGTTCTTTGATTTTGCCACACTCTCAAACCAAACCTCTTTGGTATGCTGATTTTTGGTGAATAGGTTTTTTCTATACTGTAGAGGACAATATGAGAACAATGGAAGTTCATCTACCTATTTGTAATGATGTCATAAACACTAATTTTTGCATGACAAAAATTACCTAGAGTATCTTTTCTATTTCCCTGGACAAGTCTTTTAAAAGCCAAATTTTGGATCTTTGAATTAGTTGGGAAAACTAATTGATGATAACGCAAGCCCATCGGGGATGCTTAGCATTTAACTTTGAATTCATAATGAGATCATGGAAGAGGTCTTATTTCTCTTATGAACTCATTTTGTAGCAGTCTATTGAATACTATAACCTCAGCCTTAGATGGGACAGATTCCTTTTCGTTGTAATTCATAACCCTGCCTAATTTTTGAGCTCTTTGATGTCCATATCCGTTCGATACTTTTTCCTTTGAAAGTATCCCAACTTGCAGTTAACTCAGCATTCACAAGAGTGCAAGTTAGCATTAATAGTGTAGCCATGTGGTCTTAACTTTGAGGTTTAAGAAGATTACCTCAAATTCAACTCTGAAAATCTGGTGATTTAATTTATTTATACTTCTCAATTTCCTTGGTTTGATTTTATTGTTCGTTGGTCTGTGCTGTCAGATGAGAGGTCATGACTACAGGGATAGAGCTGCAGAGAGGAGAAAATTGCATGGTGGATTTGGTGTAGGCCCTGGGCAGAAGAGTTCATCGTCAACATCACCTGTGTACACTTCGACAGAAGAAGCTGCAGCCGAAGCTCTTGATATGTCTTTTGGCAGTGGCAGCTATGCCCGTAAAATCCTTGAGAACATGGGTTGGAAAGAGGTAAATTCTCTCGAAAATTCTGTCTATAGTTTAATTCTCGTATTACGAGTTGTGGCCGGATCCTATACATATGAATGTTTTAAGTAAAAGCGCAGAGTTGCTCTGAAGATTCGAGTTTTTGCAGGGTGAGGCTTTAGGGAACACCAGAAGGGGCTTGATTGAACCAATACAAGCAATAGGAAATATTGGCAACGCTGGCCTGGGATGGCCAAAAGGCACAAAGAAGCAACTACCCTAACCATTTTGCTACTTGTTAAATTATGCTGTTACAGAGGATGAATGAGTCAGATTCTCATGATAAATGTCTTACCTATTATTTATTCAGCATCTTCTCTCTTGTAAAGGTCTTCACCCTCATTTGTCAAGAATGATACAACTTTAAGAAGCTAAATGATACAAAATCATGGGAAACATTGTGCTGCCAAAGCTCAGTGGCAAGCCATCATCTCTCAGACACGACTCATCTTTCCATGGATTCCGGTGATTTAAGGGCCCCTACTGTCCATCTTTCCAGTTTTGGAAAGACGATGAGCTGGCTCACCTCACTCATGTTCCTCCATAGCAAAAAGTTCTCACGGATAATATAAATCTAGGCAACATTAGGCAGGACCATTTCTACAGGCTTACGATATGTGTGAAATGAATGACCAATTAAGGCCTGCATAATGTACAAATCAACGTATAAACAGCAAAATTCAATGTTTTACAGAACTGTTCACGCCTAATTGACCTCTGTTTCCTTTTTAAGTATCATAGCTTCATCGTTAGTTGTTTTACTGGGGGTGGAATCAGTTTTCCCCTCCTCCACTGGGCTCTTGTGTTGCACCTCCTGCCTTAATCTGTTGAGCTCATCATCCTTCTCTGCCAGCTTTCCTTGCAAGATAAGCACCTGAAATGCAAGAACATATAAATATACATTTAGGTCCGTATATTAAGGAATACGTCAAAATTATTCTGCGTAAAAGATTCAATGAATGGAAAATATCCAATAGATGAGTGCTGCAGTGTTTAAAATGACTGCCGAAAGTGAGGCTGAGTATACAAAAACGAAGTTATATTAACCATTTCATTAGATTTCTCCACATCGCTTGTCAGGCCCTCCATATGTTTGTACAGTCCTGTATGCATAGCAAATGAAGAGTTAAGACAGAAATCATTACGTAACTCAACATCAACTTATAACGTTGAGCAACAGCATTAAATTAAGATAGTCAGAAATCATTACATAAACTCAGTATCAACTTATAACGTTGAGCAACAGCATTAAAGATTGCATCCTCATAGAAGATGGTCATGCTATTATAGAGCAACTGTGTTAGTGATAACTAGAGAATGAGGGCAGAAAAATTGCAGAGAGCACATAAATTAGTCGAGTGGAAAAGGATCAAGATAGCAAGGAAAAAATGTTGGGAGATGAACCTTCCTATTGAATAACTATCAATGAGTGGAACCATGCAACCATTCAACCTATCAGTGTACATGAAACCTCTATAGCATAAGGGAAAGAATCTAAGAACAGATGGTAAAGACGGCAACTGTACGTAGTAATAGCATTAACTTCCAAAGTTACAAACTCTTAAATCAGGTATGAAATCATATAACTGACCTTCAAATTGACTTCTCAATTCTGCATTTTGAGATTTTTGCAAAGCCAGTTTCATTGTTAATTCATGCATCTGCAGACCAACAAATATCTCATTAAAATAATCACTGAGATAAGTTTAGAAAGAAGCAAGAAATAGGTCAAGGGTAAAAGGAAAGTATTCGTTATGCAGGCATCGAGTGATTATGTTTGAAGTATGATTATATAGAAGTCCAAAAACACCATACCAAAAGAAACTTTTTAGGCTGTTATCTAATGCATTCATAAGGTAAACGGTCTCTATCTGATTTCAAATTCTATAATGTTACAAACAAAATTGACATATTCATACGAACTTCATCCACCAACTGTACTCCACCCTCTTATATATACCATAACAGAGAAAAGACAGATTGGCCTTTAAGACTATACAAACAGGAAGATAACAGGAAAAATTAAGCATCAATTTCTAGAAATTAGTATAGGAAAAAAATGAGGAGAAAAAGGTAAGCCTAATGGTAGCACCTTTCCTTCAGCAGCTTGATTACCAATCTCCTCATTTTCCTCCTGTAGGGTCCTGCACTTCGCCATCAGCATCTTTCCCATCTTACTTTGTGGTGTAAAATTGACAGCCGCAATATTATCCTGCAGTTCCTTCACCTTCTTGTCCTTCTCCTCAACCAAATTCTGGCATGACAGAAAACGAAGCAGCAAATGATTATTTAGAAAGACAGTTCTGATGTCATCAACAATTGTATTCCATAACCACAAATATCTGGAGAACAAAGGCACAAAAGTATACAAAGAAACAAGCAGCATTTCAGGACAAGTATGATCCTTTTGTCTTGCAAACCGATATTACATACAGAATATAATATTGTAAGGGAATATGTTAAGCAGAAACCTTTAAGCGTGTAAATTCCTCGTGTATTGCTGGATCCAGCAGCAGTCTCCTTGCCTGTCAGGTTAAACAAAATCAATCGAATATCATCACAATCAACAAATCAAAGAAAATTTACATATGAGCTAAAACCAGTTTATATTATTCCAAGAAGCAATTAATAGCATAAGTTCTAGGCCCCTCCATAGCAGTCTAGGACACGGGAGCAAATTTTCAAATTTATTGCAATATACATTATAACAAATGGAAGTATAGTAAATAGCAGCATATAAGAGAAGCTTGTCAACCACCAACATATGAATACAATTCTTGTTTGGTTTCTTCAACCATACCATAAGAACACCTTTTCCAACATACATATAACCTTCGATAAAGTAATATGAAATTCAATTGAACAAAGATTCTCACATTTGTTTATACCTGCATTGATGGAGGCTTAAGTTGTGATTTCAAATCACGTACTGCAGACTGTAAATTCAAAAGTAAAATAGCATCATATGGTTGCAAGTTCACCAATTGCATTAAAGAAATACTATAATGATGAATAAATTGAACAAAAGCCTCCTTTTAGTTGAGATCTAGAAAAGAAAAATGAGAACATACATTTTGATGATGGTGACGTAACAAATTGTGCACATTCATCACCCACAAATCATGCTCAAAGTTGATAGCAAGATCTCCCTAAAACCACAATCCTCATTTGCCTCAACCATTGTAGGAGTTTCCTCCATATTCCATTCCCCCAAATCACTAAAAATATAATTACTTCAAACATGCTCCAATGTTAGATTGACTCAAATTCAAACTTAAGCGAATCGCAAGCCCCAAAATAGCTAATTAAGAATTCATCAGTAGTCTTTTCCATATACATTCACATCTCTTCTCTTCCTGACATGAGATTTGACACTCTATCTCAAATGTGTGATGTTACAATCTCATCTCCTTGAATCCTTGATATCCTCATCAAGGCCCAATCCACGACTTAGAATCTCTCCTCCTTTTTCAACGTTGAATCAAACTAGAAACTTTCCAAGAGCCACCCATTGCTCACAGCCCTATTGCTAGTGTCACTCACCATTATCATCAAGTTGACCCATCATCATACTAACAAAGATTCGCTTTAATACCATTTGTCATGTCCCAAATTTGCCCAACAACATTCAAGTTTAAGAAAAATAAATTTAGTAATACTTTCCATAGGTTTATAAAGGCTTTCAACTCTCATTTCCTTTTTGACATGGAATTTGACACTCACCCCCCATGGGATGTCATAAAAAATGAAAATGTTGATGCTACCCTCAATTTCAACCCACACAAGATGAGCTTGATCCACAAAAAAATAAAGGCACTGTAGGCATGTAAGCTGACATGCAAACACTGCATGCACAGAGAGAGAAAGAGACTCACCTTCAATTCTGCTATCTCTTGCTCTCTTTTTGCGAACGTTACAATAAAAGCAGCTTCTTTTTTCTTTGCTTTTTCCAGCTGTAGTGAAGAACAAAAGAGTTGTTAATTGTTAGAAGCAAGCAATAACTTACTATGGTTCCATAATCAGAAAGAACAATCACATGACCTGTTCTTTCATAGATTCCTCAGAGGATCTCAAGGTCTGGATATAATTGATCACATGTTTAGGCTCTGTAAATGAGATAAAATTTATACAATGACCATAAACTAAGATTTTCTAAGAATATGAACATCACATGCAAACATATGATAATCAACACCGTAATATTATGCTAACCAAAAGATGCGCCAGCTGGGATGAAGGACTCATTCCCAAATGCAGATTGCCACTTTTGGATTTCAGATTTTGCAACTTCAAGCTCTGTCTGAAAGGAAAACCCAAATCAGTTGTGATATTGTACATCGGTAACCTAACATAAAACCTAAAAAAATGACTAATATACTGCCGTAACATAGAATTCAATTTTGAAATCAAAACAAATATTAAAGGTTGTGAAGAAAGGGAGATTTGTGTGGCCCAAACCAGCCATACATAAAAATTTAAAACATTTAACAGGTAGAACGATAGTAAGTATATGAGCAATACTTTACATTACAGAAAAAAAAAGTAAATGATAAAAGCAATCTACATAATAAAATTAGGGAAAATTAATAAAAATGATGGAGGTGTATGGCAATAAATCTCACAAATTCAAAGGACCCAAGAGGCCATAATAACAGAACTACAGTTTTATCATCACTGATGAGTGACAACTCCACTTCAAAATGCGAAGTTCACAGAAAAAAGAAATGACTTATACTTGAAGCATAGAAAAAATGGAGAAGTAGAGAGATGAATACATACTTGGCATGTCGTAAGAGTATTTTTACAATTATCAAGACTGCAAAAGAGATCCAAAACAAAAGAAAAAGGTATAAGACACCAAATTATT
>JANZLX010000007.1:21733396-21749797 GCA_025531955.1 Erythroxylum orinocense | reverse complement strand
ACAATGATTTAAGAAATTGCAATTATTATTTTCGAATGCTTAAATTCTTTGATTTTGTAATGAATTGAGAAATTGATTTCATCGTTAAATTGATTGTTTTCGAATGATTGTATCATTCTTTAGTTTTGAATGGTTGAAGAATTACTATGTGACTTTCGTTTTGTTATTGATTATTGCTAAAAATTGTTGCGTTTTTTAATAATTGCGATTATGTTATGTGTATTCGATTGGTTTTGTGAAATTGTGAGTGTTATTGTGTTTGCTGCCATTTTGAGTTAATTGATGGGTTTATATGAATTGGTTTGGAGTTAGGAGATTGAGGATTATGGGGATTGAAGTTGTTTTGTGCAGGTGATGGAGATTGAGTTGAAGATTTGGCTAGAACAATTTTAGGGGAGGTGCTGTCCAATTTTTTTAAAATAGGCAGAAACTTCAATTGAGGTTTTGACCTTCTTAGAGTGTGAATTGGTTTGGAGGGTCTTTTTGAAGAATGTAGTTCATGTTTAGAGCTTTTCATTGGTATATAATATGTCATTTTTGGACTTAGGATGAAAAAGTTATAAGATTTTGATGATTTCAGTTACTTTTTGAAGTGTCATTTTATGGGCAGTATCTTTGGAAGGGTTTTTCACCCCTTTAGAGCTTTCATTGATTTTTACATTCTTTATAAAAGATGTAGATTGTCTTTTACTCTTTCCATTAATGTATAATTTGCAATATTAGGGTTTTGGAGTAAGAAGTTATGAGGATTGGAAGAATACAATTATTGTTCATATGGTCTTTTTACTGTTTGTATGGTCATTTTATAGGCAGTACCTTTGAGTGAGTTTTTACCTCTGTTAATGACTGAATTGATTTTTGCTTCTTTCATGAAATTTATAAATCTTTTATCTTTTCATTGAGGTAAAATGTGACATTTTTGGACTATTGTGTTAAAAGATGTGATTTTTCAAACTTCTGGCTCTGTGTAGGACAATTTCAAATTTGGCATAAATTTTGAAGTGACTTTTGACCCCCTTAATGACCAAATTAGTTTATAAATCCTTCATGGAAGTTGTAGAGCTTCCTTTACCTTTTTATTGATACTAAATTTACGAATTTTGGATTTCGGGGTGAAGAGCTAGGAAGTTTCAAAGATTCAGATACTTTATTTTTTTTTACCTCCTCCCACTCTTTCGCTTATAACTTTTTCGTTTGACCTCCAATTTACTTGGTTTTCGAAGCATTGGTTTTCTAAACAAATTTTCTACCCCTTTTAAAAAAAATTTACAATTTTTGGGTTTAAGTTGAGATTTATGGATTAAATCAAAGAGAGTCAATTGTGTGGAGATATTGCATATAATTCCGTATTTGGGCGATTTCTCGATCTATAAAGATCGAGGAATTTTTTTTATTCTAATTAATCTAGAGACATGAAATTTCATTTTAGCTTAAGAATCGGATTTAATTGTGGGCCCTACGTAGATCAATTTTATTAAGGATGAATTTGTCAAGATCCGTTCGGGAGTAAGTGAACTAAGTTTGATTTGAGTTTCTTCTGTGGTGAGAAATTCCTCCCTCGTGGGATGTGCGTCCAGATGTCACGTAGGACGTCGGGCATGTGTCTCACTAGGGTGGGGTTCCAACAAGAATTGATAATGCAATATATAAAGTTACCTTAATGAGCCTTGATCTTTTATTGTTCTTATTTTGATCTTCATTTCGTCAATTGCAAACTTCAACTTCTCTTTATCAACTTCATAAGCTATCTTCTTGAATTTATGACTTTATTCTGTTCTGATATTACTTTTTTTGTTAAAATAATAAACTCATTAGTAATAATTATGTTTTGTTATAACTAAAACATCAATTGAAAACTCCCCTAGTTCAATAATCTTCCCCCTGTTTTACGATGACAAAACACTAGTGACAATAATAAAATTAATCACACAAACAACTACCAAGATAATGATTAGCTCCTCTTTAATTTATGCATAAAACATAATTAAATAATAACAATATAATTCAATATCAGAACAAAAGAGATATTCAATTTCGAAAAATATCCATACATGTAGATACCATAAATTTAATTAATTGTATTAAATACAAAAGCAACAAAACAATCACTCCCCTTGAATTCATTACTCCTTCTAAATTTAATATCACCATTCTTCCTTCCCCCCACCACCTTTTTAGAATCATAAAAAATAAATCATTTATTTAAAGGAAAAAATAAAGTGTCATGCATCTAGCAAACTTGGTTTGAAAATTAAATCAAATTTGATCAAGATTGATAAACTTCCTTACTAAAACTGTTATTGAATATTTAAGGAGTCAAAAGAAAAAGGTTAATTGTCAAAGAAGCATCCCTAACTATTCCTAACTTGAAAAAAAAATCCTAATTTTAGTATCATGCCTAAGTTTAATATTCAATTAAAGCAATAAATGAAAATTTTAACAAATTTAAAATTTAAAATTTTTTAAGCAAAATTAAAATATCAAAAAATTAATTTCTTAAAAATTGATAATTAAAAAAAACCCAAAAATTTCTAAAAGTAAAAAATGAAAAAACCCTAAAATACCAAAAGTTTAAAAATTAAAGTTGTATTAATATAGTTGAATGGGAAACAACATTGACTCCTTTTACAATTTAACTATGGAAGCATCAATTTGAAAAGATAACCCAAATTATGAAAAAAATATAAAAATCTCCAAATTTGAAACAAAAAAATGACAACATTTCAAATTTATACGATATAAAGAAATTTTTATGAATTAAGGGATATTGTTATTTAGACGAAAGAGTTAATTGAATTTAGGTTTTTTGAAGAAATAAACATAAAATATGAAAACAAAAGAAAAGAGAAGGAGAAAGCTCTTAAATCATGAAGACTAGTTGACCAAAGTTTTTCAAGATGTGATAGGTGAAATAGTTTTGAACAGATGAGGAAGAGGATAAAATTTTGTTTTCAACTCTCTATATTGGTCAACCATAAAGCTATATTGGTCAACCAATAATTGGTGTGGTTGACTAGGATGTGCAATCGATATATTTTTAAGTTCACTTGAAAGAAAATTTTCGTAGACAAGAGGACATTAGTCAACCATTTAAAGATATTAATTGATCAATTTATATAGGTGATCAACTAAAGGAGTGACCAAATTCTGTACAAACTTATATGAAAGACAAAATTTCTTAAAATAAGTCATTGGTCAACTACTCGAAGACATAAGTAAATTAATATGAGTAAATAAACTACCAAAACTTTGAACAATAAAGAAAAAAAACTCAATGGAAAGGTAGAAAATATGAATTTTGGGTACATTGGTCGATCACGCTAGGGTATTAGTCAACTAGTGTCTTCTAAAAAGCTAATAAAATGCTCTTAAAACTCAAAATAAATTTTTTAAAAAAATATATGACCAATTAGCTAAATATCAAGAATGACTTCAAACACATTAGGGGATCTTTATCATATAGAATTTCCATCAAACATAACTAATTCTCTTCTAATTGTGCGAAATTTATCTATATTTAATGGTGTAGAGAAATTATTGCCCAATTGATATAAATAGTAACTTGATAACCTCATTTTACATATAGTCTCTAAGTTTAGGTCCTAAGGTTCACACTATTAAAAAAAGTTAAAAATATTATTCATAATTCAAACCTAAACAATCAACACTAAGGATTTATACTAAAATTAATAAATAAGAGCAATATGTGACAAATTTATAAAGTATGAATTAATAGTTATCTCTTGGTAAACATTACTCATGAATGGTTTGAACGAACATTCTTCTTGAGTTTACAATATATTGGAGGCATCTCATCCTCACTTAGTTCAATAATTATTTCTTTTAAAGAGTCTTTGATCAGTCTTCCTCTCTTTAAAGGCTAATTTTTTAATATTTTACAATAACATCTTTAATACATACTTAGGGATAAAAGGGTTAGATTTATTAAGATAAAAATGTAAAATCTTAAAAAATGAAACTCAATTTAATATTATCATTTCTAATACATACCATTTTCTCTTTAAAAAACTTATAATTTAGGTATTTAAATACACTTGTTTCCTCGATTGTTAGGCTCCTTCTTCTTGTCAACCTACACTTTCAAAGGTTTTCTTATCATTATTTGTTTGAGAAAACAAAATTAATCAACACGTCCATACTTACCATAAAAATGGCATACTATGTTATATGAGTGATGATGATGCATAAACAAATTATTTAGTGTTCTATGTGTGTATACATAATTAGAAAACTTCTTTTGTACATTAAAGGTTTTGAATGGTTTAATAAATAGTGAAATAATCTATCATGATTACATATATGATACCTACTTTGAATGAAGGCTTGATGCAAGCTTCTTTGAGGTATAAAGGGAAGTGAGGGGGTTTGCATATTATTATAAAAGTTATGCCTACTCTTCCTTTGAGAGTATTGAACTCTACACCTAGATTATGAGTCATATATAAAAGCATGATACTTGCTTTTAGAATTAATCCTAATGGATGTAGCATATGCTTATAAGTGGATGTTCTATACTCATTGTTATATTAGCCAATGTTTCTTCACTATACAAATATTTTTTTCTTTACATACGTAGTTCTATAATCGACTTCATTCTAATTGTTGTATCCTATTCCATAACTATCATTGGAATTATTTTGAGCTTCTAGTATGATTTCTAAATTTTCACTCCCTTTAGTGAATTTACATAATGAATCCTAGAGACTATTGATCTCCTTTTTCAATATCTTCTTTTCATGTTTTCATATGTCTAATGTATGATTGTCATTAATATTTTTGGATGCTTTAATGCTATACTATTCACTTTTAATCTTTTTATTCTCATTCATGCATGTATCCAACTATTTCTGAACTTTATTAAGTTTTGAATATAATCCCTTCCTTTTCTTACTTATGATTTATAAATTTTTGACTAATTCACACATCTTAACTTACTATCACTATCATAGGTATTGTAGTTGGATGTTACCTCATCATCTTTATAGTATTAAAGTGCATATAAGTTATCTCTCCTTCCGATTGCTCATTTTTGGATTCATTTGTTCCTTTCCAATTATAGGCTTTGTCCTTCTTCTCCTTCTTATAGTTGCTTTTATATTTCTCATTATAATTGAGTAAAGAACATTGTGACTTTATATGTCTGGTTTTTTTACATTCAAAGAAAATAATGATAGAAGATTTATATTTTAATTTATGTTTGCCTTCTTTGAAATTCTTTACTTTGGAGAATTTCTTCTTCTAAGAGCTTCCTGAATTTTCTAGTGACTAAGGTAATGTCTTCTTCATTAGTTTCACTATTTGATGTGTCTTACTCTTTGCTCAATTCTTCCTTTGAGGCTTTAAACATTCGATTAGTTTTTCTTTTTAAGCATCATTTTTGCTTGCATATCTTAGAGACTTGTTTTTTTTTATGTAAGAAGAGATCCAATAAATTCCTCCACTGGTAGTGTGTTAGGTCCTTAACTTCTTGTATGCTCATTACTTCAACTTCCCACATCTTTGAAAATGACATAAATAAATTTCTTACCTTTTTGACATTAGTATAGGTCTTTCCAAGACCTTTGAGAGCAATAATAATATTAATAAATCTAATATATATACTAGATATGGTTTCAAGCTTCATTTGAAACAATTTATATTTATGTATTAGCTGTTAGTGTTATGATCTAGAAGCCAATCATTAGGTGGTTGTATTCTAACAGTTATGTTTATGAATTGGATGGTTTATATCATTTTGTTCAATGAGTTTTCAATATTTATGGATTATTCGAGTTGAGGACTCAGATTGTAGAACTCTGTAATGAAAATAATGATTACCCTGAAATGTCGCTAATCTTGGTAATTAACATGGAATATTAACTGGCCACTAAAAGATTAGTGTGTGGATTAAATTATGGTGATGTTCGACAAGCCATTTGATAAGGGGTTATCAGTTTAATCACACAGAAACATAATGGAGATTATGGTATTCAACCTTAAATGAAACATTATTAGGATTGTGTTTATGTCATTAATGTTTCATATGTGTCGTGAATTCTATGGTAAGAGATGTTCGTTTCCTTACATGAGAAATGTGTATTTGTTGGTATTGTCCAACTCTAACCGTAACAGATAGCTATACAGATAACGCCATAGTATGCATGACTTGTATAGAGGATAAACGTTCATCAAGAATACCATTATCCCTCGTATAACATATAAGCGATAATATCTATAGTGTAGCACCCCACTCGCGCAAGACACATACCCGACACCTATGGTGATATCCGAGTACATAACCCACAAGGATGGCATGCTAAAATAGTCATTCAGTCAAAATTCATTACAAACTTTTTGTTTCTTTAAAACAAAGTACACGTATTCGAAAATCACTAATCAAATCGAGCCCACTTGATTTAAAAGCATTTCCATTTACAAGTTACAATTATTACCAACATTAGTATTCAATAGTCACTTGGGGCCATTTCAGATACAAACACTTGAAATCATAAAGTCATTTCATTACCAAATCATTCATATACACTTTGTACAATTCTTGTAGAACATAATTCAAAAACAAAATCACTGAAGACATATGCAAGTGCAAACTGATCTCAACTCCTAACTCATGCTCATTTGCAGTGGCTGAACTCTAATTGGTCTAATCAGATAACTCCTCTGAACCTGAAAAAGCCATGTTGCAATTTTTTATGAGTTTTGCGAACTCAATGAGTGAACCATCATTGATGATTTCACCGGATTCATAAACACAAATAACATATTTCGCAATTATTCATGCAGAACATTTATATTCCATAAATTCACATTGTCATGGCACATCATTTAATTATTGCGAATTAGAACATATATAAACAAATACAGATGCATATGAGACCCCACATTCGTTATTATTATTGTGACCGAGTGGCTATCACATATGCAAATACTAGCTCATTGGGCTCGATCAGAACAAATCATGGAGCATAGCTTTACGTGCAGAATCATATATCACAGAGCAAAGTTCTACGTGCAAAATCATATATCATAGAGTAAAGCTTTACGTGCAACCGCTTGATATTGGCTAACCCGGTCACAACGCCTTTATCTGAGCATGCATTTTATGAAATGCATCAATTTAGAATTTATCATATATCACAATCATTTTTAAAGTACAGTCATAATTTTATAATCATCGGATCTAAGTTCGGCATTCAATTTTCGTTGAGAATTCACGTAGCATAATACAATCAGAATTTCATAATCTTCGGACCTAAGTCTGACATTCAACTTTCGTTGAGAATCCACATTTCATCCAGAATTATCAAACAAATCAGAGCACTTCCAATACAGTCCCAAATATTAACTCCTCGGACTTTAAGTCCGGAATTCAGAAACAAATTACAACAGTTCAATAATTGGAAGCTTTACAAGTCAAATCAAATCAATCCTAGGAAATTCATCTAGGTTGACTCACAATACGCTCCAATATGCTATTACCTGGATGGTTCGACAATGTTTGACTGGCGTCCAATGAGCTGCTCTATATCATACAAAACACATTTACAAATATCACACTTTTGCACAAATGTTTAAGTATTCCCTTATGCACATGTACTTATATAAAATATGCATAATGCATGTTCAATGACAATTTTGGGTATCTTATTGTGATTCTCATCATCAAATTGATCAGATATCAAAGCCCTCATTACTATCATTTGTACTTATAATTTGGACCAAAATGAAACAATGTGAAATCAATTTCATAACCCAAAGACCACTTCAGATTTTTCTAATAACATATTTTCGAGTCAGCTTTGCATAATTAATCTGATAGGGTAAATGACAAAATTAGGCAACATCTTCTTCTAGAAAGTTGTTCTCCAATGTCTTAAGTTTCTATTGACACCAAGATCATAACATTTGATTCAGTGTTCCATAAGTTATACTCACTTTACTCTATACCGTTCTATGAACTATAATTGTACTATGGATTGAACTTCAATTCAGATTCTGTATTCTTAGAGACAAAATTAACATTTAATCTCTTCAGAAAATTTGTATCCTTATGTCTCTAGTTTAATCACAATTAATAATTATCTCATTCTGAGGTCTACAGATTAAGATATACTCCAATTACCAAAGTGTGTTCAGTAAAAATCATCCTAGTTATCATACTTCGACACAATCATATTTCACCTTAAATTCATCAAACAATAAATTTTAGAAAGCTATGATTTTTGGTGGAAATGTAGATCAATGTCTTATGAAGCTATTGGTTTAAGAACCAAGTCATTTGGATATCGGATGAAGAAGTTATAACAAAAAGATTGAAGGATGTTCAGAAAAATTTCTTCAAAAAAATTCAATTGAAAGTCGCGATCGTGCATTTGCACGATAGCGATTTGCACTCATCTTGTGAAGTCGCTGTCGTACAAAAGCACGATAGTGACTTTGTTGAATGTTTTTGAGAAATCACTGTCGTGCTTCCTTCTTCTTCTTCATCGAATCTATCTTCTTCTTCTCCTTCCATTTTCCTTATTTTTCTAGCAAAACACATTCCTAATTCATCTATTCCACATTTGTAACTCCAAATACAAACTCTACACAAATCAAATTCAATTTTACACTTCAAAAATCACAAATCCGAAACTCGAACTATTCTTCCTCTTTCTACTGTAAATTTTTCAGAAACTCAATCTCACATCGATTAACTCCAATAACTTGCAGACAATTCTTCTAACTCATTTTTAGCTCATCAGTACTCACAAAATTCCAAAAATCCTAGATTCACATTAAACATCAAAATCTGATTCTCACACATGCAACTTTCAATTTTCAACATTTTTCCCACATTCACAATTTCAAATCCTCATCTGAGTCATTTAGGACATGTATTCCCCGAACTCTACTACTATACCTTCACATGCGTATAATCATTTTTAACACTAGCCATCATCAAAATCATGGTTCAACAAAATTTCCAGCACATTTTAAAAAACTCTACAGATTCACGCATGTCAATAGTGAATCCAACATATAAGTATTTCTCCAAAACAAAACAAAGTGTCCATATTTATCCATTCTCTTAACTTTCTGCATTAACACCGAAACTACTGAACTTTCTCAATTCATGCATAAACTCAATTTGAACCATCAAACATCATTTACACAACATCCAAAAACAAAGTTAAATCTAACTTACTTGATTCAGAAAGGATTCTAGTAGTGAGAGTGAATCAAAGATACAAAATCAACAACTTGTTGTTCGATGATGACTAAACATAACGAGAGTTTTAAAAGCTGTACTTTTAGTGAAGAACAAGATAGTGAGATAAAGCTGCACCAATTCTTCCACATAAACCATGTACTACGTGTCCTTATGCATGTATTACATTTGTCACTTATTAGTAGTCCACGTGTCACCATACAATTGGTACATTATTTCAACATTTTTCTTATTCCAAAATTACACCAAATTTCCAAAAATTCACCAAAAAATTTGAAATACCGGCAATATTACCAAAATTGCCAAATCACATTTTAATCGCGTTAATAACTCAATTATACCTGAAAAATAACATGAATGCATTTACAATCATATTAATGTGCAAAAATGTGCATGTCATATTTAACTTAAACAAGATATGCATTTTCTAGTTTCTCAGTAAATTCTCATATTCATTATTCAAGTCTTATCTTAGATAATGGGATGTTACAATACATGAGCATGAAAAATGCAATTTTCTTAATCTCGCATTGATCTCACATGTATCGTATTTTTTGGTTCTAACCCTTAATATGGAAACGGGATGTTACACTGCACTTGTTATGAAGATTTACATAAACATTGTGAACTGGTTTGTAAGAGTGAAAAAATGCTAAAGAACATGCAATATGATCTGTAGCACCAGTATCAACAATCCATTCATTGCAATGGGAATTACTGATAGTAGAAATATTTAAAGAAATATGGGAATCCATCTCACCATTTGAAGGAATCAAACCTGAATTGGACTTTGTCTGTATAAGATTCGGCAAAGTCACTGCATTAACATAATGAGAGGTAGAGGAAAGACCTTGTAGCAACTGTAACAATTGATCATAATGATCCTTAGTGAACTAAAAATTAGAAATCTAATCCTCTGTATTTTCAGAGTATTGATAATCAACAGATTGAGTAGTAGGATCATCAGTATCAACAGCATTAGCATACACTCGATTGAAAGGTTTCTTGGAATTCTTCAGATTGGTAGGATACCCATACTTCTTATAGCATCTGTCAATAGTATGACCCTCCTTTCCACAATGGATACACATTGGTGTTGTTGAACTGTTAAAGAAATTTCTTGGTGCAGAAGCATTAGCACCTTTAACAGCTAAAGCACTGATGTCAGATGCCAAAGGTCGTTCTTGTTGAATAACCAAAGAGAATGCCTTATTCAAGGAAGGCAAAGGATCCATTAACAGTATTTGTGATTTCACAGTCTAATAGTTTTCATTCAGTCCCTTAATGAAAGCCATGACCTAATCATTTTCATTAAAGTCCCTAATGTTCTTGGGAAGACCATATGAACATTGAGGATTACAAGAACAAGATGGGAGAGGACGAAAGATTTGCAACTCATCCCACAAGATTTTGAGCTTAGTGAAGTATTAGTGCACAGAAAGAACACCTTGTTGATAGGTATAAATTTCAAGCTGAAGATCACATATACGAAAAGAGTTGCTTTGAACAAACCTAGACTTGAGATCATTCCAAATCTCATAGGCAGAATCCAACCAAATTATGGACTGTGCAACAGAAGGTGAAACAGAATGAATAAGTCAAGAGATTACCAAATTGTTGCATCTTTCCCAAGGAACAACCAAAGGATCAGAACGAAGTAGTTGCAGAATCGATCCATCTACAAAGGTAAGTTTATTCTTGGATAAAAGTGACATTTTCATGGCTCTTTCCCATTGATGATAATTCGGTCCAGTTAGAACCGAAGAAATAAGAACAAGGGTTGGATTCTCATTCACGTGAAGATAATAAGGACTGGAAAAAATCATCTTCTGGTTTTGACGTTGAACCAAAAGCATGATTATTAGCTATCCAGGCATTGAAATTAGCCATAGCAGTAAGGTTCAATTAACGAAAGATGTAAAGACTGTAAAGAAACTGTAAAGTTTATGTTTAGTTGCAAAGCAAATGCAAGAAAATCTGGAAAACTTAGAAAGATTCCAGAAACACTGGAGAAAATGAAGTAATTTGCTTTGATACCATGATAAAAAAACTGACTTGAGAAGGGTGAAAAACTACTTCATGTTATCGAGTTAAAGGTATTTATACAAAATTTCTTAAGAATGAATAACAAACATAACTAATTATAACTATGACTAACTAACTTAACTGTCAACTTATCAATATATAATTCTAACAATAACAAGAGATGTTAATCCGATAAGTGTTGTAGTAAGCAAACTGAGAAAGCTTTGCCACACAGAACTTGTTTCTTAAAAGAGCCTGACAAGAAGAAAGAAGAGCCTAAGAAAGATTCAAAAGATAATGTTGCAAGGCCTATCAAGGTTATAATAACTCTCGTATGCTTACGAGAAATAATGTATGTATGAGATTTAATAGAATAGAGTTAGAACAGAGTAAGTGGAACAGAGAATTTAATGTGGTATGCCTACTCACTATCATGTTACGTGTGTCGAGGAAGATCCCTATGCTTGGAAGGTACTAATAATCTTTGGTAGCGAAAGGATTCTAATTGCAAAACTCAGATTCATTGCCTTGTGGGTATTTCAAAAGCATAATTTCTGCGTTCTCTATTGTCAGAATTACTAATGTCTTTCATATCATCTTACATTGTCATTTCCATGTAACTTCGGAACAAAGCAAGGTATTTAAGTGTTTGCAAAGACTAGGGATGGCAATTTGAGACTGTCCCAATATACCAAATATAGGTTTGAGAGGGTTGACCTAAATGTTTCGAGCTAATTTAAACAAAATAATATTGTGGATTATTGACAATTCTAACTCAGTCCAATTTGTACCGGAAAATTTTCAATATCGAGTAAGTTAGAATAACTAATATATAAAAGGGAATAAAATAATTAAGAATATAAATTATATATACTGGGATCATTTATATAAATCACTTCTATAGAAGTATTTAATAGCACATAACACAAATTAACAAAAATTCAACATGATAAATTTATTATTCCAGGTGTATATTTTAAATGTTATTTTTTAAATACTGTTTTTAAAATAAGATGTTGTTGAAACTTAAATATGTTTAAAAATTAGTTTATTCACGTTTAATATAATAAAAATGAATATTAGTAATTCAAACTGTTTAATTTTCTCCTCTGGGTTACAATTGGTAATCTAAGAAAATTTTTTTAAAAAAAAGCAACGACAACAAATACAGGATTTGCTGATGGAACCTTTTCCTTTTCTTTGTGTAAGGGTTACGAACCACTTCTTATTTTGGGATTTCACAAATTCCTTTCATTCTCTACGAGGGCGCATTTCAAATTTTATTTCAGCAAATTATACATTGTGGAGTTATAGCAACTAAACCTTACAAACCATCAGGTCTTCTCAGCTTTTCATATGATTTTCTTGAGACCTGCCAACAAATTTGACATCAGTAGGAAAGGAGATCGTCTCTACAAATAGGGCATGGGCATTATAATTCTATAAAGGAAAAAACTCTCTGTCCACGAGCTTTGGAATTTGAGGAACAATTTTAAGTGATATGAAGGTGAGACATTTACATTAGATGACTGTTTATTCAATAGCTAGACATCTTGTATGCCTGAAATTCGGTTGAAACGACTCAAATATTCCTATTAAAACGACGCTGCTTTCATGCTACATTCATCCTAAAAACGCCAATGAACCTAAAAAGGATATAATAAAGGCCAACAGAAATGACTTGTTTTATCTGAGAACCGCTATAAACTCTATCTACTTATGTTTTGACCCACCACTCATACTAAATCTGGTTGTATTTTATTGTTTATTGTAAGTACTAGATCCTAATGAATTGGCTATGAAAGTGGTTGTTAACTACAACCCTCAAATTCCTTTATCGTTATTGCCCTGACTTTGCCCTTACATATTCTTTGTTTTGATCTTTGGCTCCTCATGACCCAACACAATCTTTTTATTTGAAATTTCATCTAGACATGATGTTTATATCTAGTTTCTTAAATGCTGGAGTGATTTTATGTTAGGACAAGTTATTTAGGGAGTTCAAACTAGATATATCAAAATAACTCTAGTCTAGTCTAATTTGAAGTTAATGACTCAAGTATAATTTAATCAAATTCGATTTCAAGCACTCAAAACTTAGCCAAACAACAACAACAACTAAGTCAACAAAATCTAAAATCTAAGAACAAACTATATGTTAAGCAGATTCAAGTTTAGACTCGAGATTAGTTGTTTCTTATTAATAAAGATCGTGAACATATATCATAACCATAAATGGATTTACCTGGTTGTAGGATGGTGAATACTGAGTGACACTCGTAGCAACCGAAACTGGGGACCCCACAAATACTCCAGGTGAACCAGACAGAGTTCGCCTGCTAAATGGTGAGTGCAGTATCGGGCTAGTATGGTAAGACACTATTGGACTCTGCTGATTTGAAGAAGAAGAAAGTGGAGAAGCTTGAGGAGTTTGCTGACTTGGACAAAAAGCATCAAATGCCGATGCTTGTCTGGGGGACCTTAATGGCGACTTTTGTGAAGGTAATATATTGATTTTTATCCTGTAGAAAGAAAAAGACAAGGTGGTTTAGTGATTTTAAGGCACTAATAATCGTGTAAAATTGTGGCTTGTAAGAAAGAGAGCTGAGGATTACTTCTTGTGAACGTCAACGTACTCGTCCGTCTCGTCAAATATTTCTTCCTGCAACCAAGATATAGGAAAAAAAGAAAAAAAAGTACATTTTAACATAAGGTCTTAAAGTAAGAATTGCCCGCCATATTATAGATGCAATTAGTGGTGACAAATATGGTTCGGCTCAATTATACAATAAGTTAACATGTTAAATTTAGATGATCGAGCTTGATATATGTTCGAAGGACCTAGTTCATCATAATAAATTTGCCTCAATCCAATCGATGTAAAGTCGATTTAATTAAATTTTTTATCAAACTTGAACTTAAAAAGTTAATTTGAAGTTAGATAGAACAATTTATCTTGGATATTATAGTTAAAATCTGATTAACTCGGATCTTACTAATTGACTTCATGTCAAGTTCAGTCACACCTATCACTCCTACTTGAAATTTGGTCGGAATGCAACAACCTAAACTTCTCTTTCAAAACAACATTGGCCAGAAGAGTACATTTATACTGAAATTTAAGTTGGACCTTAACATTTTAAAACAAATGAATCATAATATTTATAAAATGTTCAATATGAACCCTATAATATTTGAAAAATATTTAAATAACTTACGACTAGATGAAATTAAGCACTAAGTTTAGCCTCCGTTAGGGGCCGTTTTCAATATTTTACAAATATTGAGATTTATTTTGAACATTTTATAAATATTATGATTCATTTTGAATACCAATATATAAAACTAGTACAGTACCGGAGGTTAGTGGTACCAGATTTGAATACCAATTGGTATCGGCCCATACCAGATGGTACCGCCAGTATTCAACATACCGGGAGGTACCAAAAATTTTTAAAAATTAGACATTTTTTTACAAAATTTTCAAAAATTCCCTCCCTCCCTCCTGCTTCTCTTTCCCCCATTTTTTTTTCAAAATTTTGAAAATAATAATAAATATTTTATTACTAATAATAATTATAAATTCATAACATTGCTCAGATTGCATATAAAAAGACTTTAAATGATTAAATTTATTGTCATCTCTTATTATAATAATTATAGATAACACAATATAATTATAAAATACACATATACAATTACAATAATTATAGGATAAAAATTGTAATTAAGATTGGACTTTCAAAATTTTTCATTTAAAACTAAATCTGAAATTAAAAGATAAAATTAAATTTAAATCTGAGAAATACCGAATTTAACTGAAAATTCGAATTTAGATAGATAGCCCTAAACCTCATTATATTAGGATTCTTTTGAATTAGAAATCTTTCTCATTAAAACTGAATCCAAAGTTAAAGGATAAAAATAAATTTAATTGTGTTTGAGTCTAATAAAAAAAACTTTGAATTTTAGTGGCCTTAAGCCTAACGGTCTTACGGAAACATGCATTTAAATTCCACGTACCTGCAACAGTTCTTCTATAACATCCTCTAATGTTATGATACCAATGAGTTCATCTGAAACATATGGAGATTCCAAGTCGTCCTTTGGAAGACTTCTACCCTGAAATCCAGGCACTTGCAGCTTCGGGTTCAAATAGCCTTCTATGTCTACGTTTTTTGATACAGGAATTCGAGTTTCAGTCCCATTGGAGTAGACAGATCCTGAGCACAAAGAGGCGTCCTATTAGAGTACTTTCAGATCAGTAAATCATATCCCAGAAGCCAAATCATTTACCTTTCACGCTATCTTCTCTGTCTGATGCATTTGGAGTATTTATGCCTGACCTTTCAGGTTTGGGTTTTGCTCTTTCTTCAGTTTCCTCAACACCATTCTTACTCCTAACCACGACAGCCATGTGGCTGTTACCCTTCTGAAATTGGTTTAATATATCGTAAAGTGGCAAGCGATCATGAAACCTGTCAAAAATCAGGAAAAACAAGTGTTCAGATAGGAAATTAATGCTAGAAAATGTTCTGAGAAGATGTTTATACCTAGGAATTCTCCTGATAGTTAAATCTCTTATAGGTACTTCATCTTCCGGGCGGAACTTCATCAAGTTCTTCACCTGTTCAAAAAAAGCATGTAATTTTACCTTATCTGGAGAATCATATGAAGAGGATAGCTAAGTTTGTTTGAACCAAAATCGACGGACAAAGCTCGATTTGACTTGGATTCAGATCGAACTCAGTTTTAGTAGAAAAAAATTTCAACCTGAACTCGTCCTAAACTTGAACCTGAGCTGATTTTTACAGTTTATTCAGCACTTACCAAAATCAATCCTATGATGTTACTTGGACCTCCTGAGTATATGGGCACACGACTATGCCCTTTGCTGATTATCAATCCCATAGTTTTTCTGGAGAAACACAAGAAACCAGTTCATAGGTCATTAACACAAGTAATCATAGATGAAAATTACACAGATATAGAGGTGCATACTCATCAAGTTTAGAATTGATATCAAGTGAGAAAACATTGAATATGGGTGTCATAGCATCCTTAGCAGTCTTCTGTGTCATATCCAAAGCTCCAGTGATGATGGTGGTTTCTTCACGTGTCAACTCTCCTCCTTTTCCTGCCTAAGA
>JANZLX010000007.1:21686144-21706156 GCA_025531955.1 Erythroxylum orinocense | reverse complement strand
CAAGAACCCAAGGCATCCTAACGTTTTTCAATCCGGTTGCCTTGCCTTCTAGCCTTGATACTATTATGAAAATACTTCAATTTCTTGTCCCCATTTTGTAGCCAAAAAACTTTAGCTTGCTGCTTCAATCTGATCTCATCCTCGGCCAAGAAAATATTCCATTGTTCCTTCAGATTTCAAATAGTAAGACTATCCAAATTATCAATTTCTGATTCAAGTCCTATATATATATCAAATCTCAATTCTATATATTATCTTAAGGATATCCATATTTCTTAATATTTCTTATCTTATTATTTAGTTAAAACTTCTGTCGTCAAAACATGAAAGTTTTCTGTCCAATTCTTTCCCCCGATTTACAGGACCTAATGCACAAAGAAGTATCTTTTTTAAGTAGCAAATATAATTTTTATTTCAGTAGTGTGACAGATAATCATGCAATAGGTAGTCCAATAATCTATGCCTAATGTCCCTCTCTCCTGTGATTGGCTCTTGTGAAGGGACCGCTTTAACGTGCATAGAAGATAGGTTGATGGCACGTGAGGTAAATTAGTACTAACTAAAACATGTAATTAACACTTAAAACTTGATTTTCAAGGATGATTGTTGCTTATGTTGGCAATTGTATTTTAAGCATTATTGAACACAACAATTCTATTATAATTGGTTGTGTAAATGGTTGAACTTGTATCTAATAGAAAGTATTAGAAAAGGCGAAACTAAACTTAATGCAAATATATAGAAATTGTAGTGCACTTCTTTATAAAAGTTGAATTGTTTAAACTTTGAAAAAAATTAATTAAAGAAAATTACATTTAAATTAAACGAAAGATCTTATTTATTTATTGACTACGTACCATAATTAAGTTTCAAGGCTATTTGTATTTTCTTTCACCCTCCTGATCAAAGCAATGAAAAAGATGGTTGTTGGGATATTAAAGTCATTTTCATTGGTTAGGTAACTTAATGGACTAGCTTAATCTCTCAAAAACAACTACTCTTATACAGTGATTTAGTGGAGTTGTTGATAATAAAGTTCTCAAGACTAAAACTTTCTTAGTTTGTCAGCCAAGGAAAGTAAATAAGATGGGAAAAGGAGTGATGGGTTGATAATAATAAGCAGTGCCTTTGTCTCCAATTCAAGCTCCCTTTCCTATTTTAGGTGAAATGCAAATTCATTCCATGTCCATGGGCAAAGACTAAGACACAATAACTAAAACTCATGAGCCATTTTTTTTTTCCTAGCAGGGATGAAGGACTAATATATTATAATCATTTAATTATATGATTATTATTTTAGTAGTTTTTACGATTATTATCATTAATATTATATATAAGTTATTCTTATAAACTTATTATTATTATTAATCTTCTTCTTTCTTTCTGTTTACTACGCTTATCAAGTGGAAAAGGAAAATTGAATGCGATTGAAACATTAAATTACCTTCAGCAATAGCATGTATACATTTTTTTTGGGTACTTATTATGGGGATAACGTGAATGAATGGAGAGAAGAACACAAAGGCTGAGGCAGGATCACATGTGAAACAACAAGAAGAAGACAGACAAGTGCTTCACTATGGTGTGGCAAATTGATGATAAGTGTTGGCAAGTTAGGGGACCAAGGAGGACCCTAGTGCGTTCTCCATTTTGGAGGAGTCAACCTCACCACCTCCTTTTAGCCCGTCACCTCCTCCAACAATGGCTATCATTTTTTCTCGAAATCTCTGGCCATGTCCAACAAAAGAAGAAGACGTGAATGACAAGGTCATCTCACGATGAAAAAGGAAAAAACAAAAGAAAAAGCACTCTTGTCTTTCCCAAGTCTCACCACATCCCTATCGGGATGATTCATTTCTCAACATATTTCGTGTAATTATGATCACTCGTGTGGCTACTACATGCACGCACGATCAGTCTTGTTGGGTGGTCTTCTTCCTTTTGAATCCTTCATTCTGTGTGATTCAATGGGTTTCTAATGCTTAGTTTAAAAGCAAGAAATGATGATTTTTCAACTCCAGAATGCAGCAATCACATCCCATGGAGTTTTATCATAGAGTCTTTCAGAAAACTCCTTAGTCCTTACACACATGGTATACGAATGCAGAATAACACTAGCTAGGGTTATATATATTCTAACCTACGTTGTTTGATTTCTTTTCTTTTATTTTATTTTATATTTTAAAATTACTAATTTCTATAATTTTTTAGTGGTATCAACGCTTATTTTCCTAATATTCTGATTAGTTAGTAATTTATTTATTTATAAATTACACGTATAATTCTTCCACGAAAATGGAATTGAAGTCACTCAATGTGGAGAGGGTCATAATAATTAATGAGCAAAAAGGAGACACACAAGTGCATTCCTACAATCACAATGCTTCTTCACTTGGTATTATTGGAATTATAAGATCTGGCGGTCCCTCGACCAGGGTGAGTAGGTGGTCTTAGCCAATCATTTCATTTTTTTTATATAATTATGTAGTTTTGATCATCTGAAATGTGGCTTGTGTTTCTTTTGTCAAGATTACTTGCCTAATGCAATCCTCTCATCACAACTACGAATTTCCTCGACCTCCTAATGATAACTATTATATTCACTTTATGTCTATAACTATCACTGTCATCACACTGTAGATTCTAGAATTAACATTTGTCTCTAAGAAGATAATGTACTTTGTTTACTATGAAAATTTATAATTTGTATATTCATAATTAATCTAAATTATAATATTTACTAAAAAGTTTAATTAATTATTAAATAATAGACTTTAATATTAATATATCAAATTGATCAATAAAAATTTAATGCATAATAGCCTAGTTTTTCTTTTTCTTTTTCTTTTTCTTTTTGAAGAAACACCCTTTAAGAAACCCTCCATCTATTTAGTGAGATGGTTCTCTTCTTGTCCTAAGTTTCTAAAGAGTATTATTATGAAGGAAACTCTGAAGTACTTGGCAGGAATTGCAGGCCCAAGTGGCTATGGCTCCAACGCAACATCTGAGCAAGTTACTGAAGACTATGCTTCCTTATTCCCTCCCTATCTCACTGCCATTATCACTGGTTAGTTGCAACTTGCACATAATCTCCAACAATGGCAGATATAATAGTAAAAGTCTACTTTATGGGAAACATGTCATCTTTTCACCGTTTCTTTTCTTTTTATGACCTGAAACCAGCTCTCATGTAACTTGCAAAGTGTAGTATCGGCAGTTTTCGTATTTCTTCTTCTTCTTCTTCTTCTTCTTCTTCTTCCTCCTCCTCCTCCTCTCCTTCTTTTTCTTCTTCTTCTTCTCTAGGAATCTTCGTATAATTCCACAGTAGATAATATCTTCTTCAGCCTCCAAATAGAGTTTAAACAAAACGGTCTTTGCTATCCTATTTCTCTTTTGCATTCTGTTTAAGACGTATTCGTTTTAAAGGGAGGATTTGTTGCATAAGAATTCTCTTGCTTATTCTTCAAAAAGCATGGAGGGTTCATGTTAAGATCAGTTTGGTCAAACAACGAGTTGAGCATGATCTTTAAAGGAGATACTCTTTGTACCCTTCTGCTTACTATCTGCACATTCCACAGACTACTCATTTAATTCCTGGCGCTTTTTGGTTTTGGTAAGATATGATAGACTTGTCTCTTCTGATCAAATCACAGCTTATCAAACAATAAGAATCTGAAACTCGAGCTTTTTACAATTATGTCGAGTCCTTACAGTTCAGTATTGGAGAAGAACATTACATTCTCGTACAGATTTTAAGCATGAAAAAGCACAAAGAAAAGGAAAATCCTTTACGATTAAGACATGGGCACTTTTGGATTTACATATTTTACATATTCATACCATAGAATATAAATTTGTTTTGTTATAATCCTTGGAAGGTGCTACGTCGGGTATTGGAGTTGAAACCGCGAGGGTTTTAGCCAAGAGAGGTGTAAGAATAGTGATGCCTGCGAGGAACTTGAAGAAGGCAAGTGAAGTAAAGGAGATGATACAGAAGGACACTCCAAATGCAGAGATCATAACAATGGATATTGATATGAGTTCACTTGCCTCTGTCAATAGATTTTGTTCCGACTTTCTTGCTCTCGGACTACCCCTTAACATCCTCATGTGAGCATTAGATTTATACAAACATTTACAGATTCTTTTTCCATTTTCATCGATCATTTCCAAGTTGATGTAATCTTTTTTGTGCAGAAACAATGCTGGTATTTACTCTAAGAATTTAGAGTTCTCTGAAGACAAAATTGAGATGACATTCGCTACAAACTACGTAGGTATATATTAGTTCTCTAAATACAGAAAATATATTTGTTCTCTTTTCATGTTTTCTTTTGAATATGCGCAAATTGACACCCAAAAATCAAGGGAGGAAAAAGGCATCATTTTAGTGACAATGACAACGTAGAAAAGAATCTGTGTTCATTTTGTTTGGACTTTTCTCCTATAATATGCATATATACACCCTTCTATGGGTGCATACTTGTAAAATGAAAATTTCCATCATGATAACTTGTCTTTAGATGAATCAAAAAGAGGGACAGAGAAAGTGGATAAGTTAAGTTTGATTATTCTTGAAAAGTAAAATAATCAATTCATACACCACTTAATCTAACCAATAGAAAGACCTAGACGTGCTTGTATGAAAGATGGTTCAACTATAAAGATTAATGATAGTGTTCCTAATTCCCGTAGTTTTCTCCGAAGAAATTAAGGAAGTTCCAATCTAAATTGTTATCATAATTTGGTGCAATTGAATTCACATTATATGTAACTGAACTTGCATCAACTGCAATTGTTACAAAAGACCGAACTTGCAATCTTAAAACTTTGGATTTGCATAACTGTTGAAGTATGTTACTCGAAATCTCAAACTTTACCTCCCCATTCCTAGATTGGGATCAACAAGCTGGTGTATTGCAGGGCATTATTTGCTGACAGATTTGCTGATAAACAATATGATAGAAACAGCAGAAAGTACTGGGATTCAGGGAAGAATAATAAATCTTTCTTCTGCAATTCACGGCTGGGTGAAGAGGGGTGCATTTTCTTTCAGTCAAATGCTATGTCCAAAGAAGTATGATTACTGCTTAGCATAAACTGTTATTGAATCCGTAAATGTGTTGAAAATATAATTCTTTTTCTCACTAACAATCAGCAATTTTGCTTGTGCAGATACAATGGAACTTGTGCATATGCTAAATCCAAAGTAGCCAACATATTGCATGCCAAGGAAGTAGCTAGACAACTAAAGGTCAACTCTCTAATGCTTCTTAAAATGTCATTACTTGTGTTTCTCTTGTTTGTAGATCATAAATTGTCTTGGCTCATTCATTTTACCATATTTTCTTGTTTCTGACAACATTTGTAACACCGACAAACGAAACGGACAGATTAATCATTTGGTTGTCTGAAATATTGCAGGAAAGGAATGCGAGAGTGACAATTAATGCAGTGCACCCAGGCATTATAAAGACAGGAATCATCAGGGCTCACAAGGGGTTTGTCACAGGTATAAATAATTCTTTCCTTCTGCAGATATTAGAATCTAACCATAAACATTTTCCTTAATCATCCTTGATAGTATGTTTGTTGGCAATTCATCTCCAAGAAACTGGTTATATAGAAACTTTTGTCCGCAGATTCTCTCTACTTGATTGCTTCCAGGTTATTGAAGTCTATATCACAGGTATGTCCGATACGTCCCTTGTCACTTCTTTCGGCCCAGAGATTCACAGTAGGCAAGAAAGGGACAGGACTTCACGTTAATAATTTGGTTCTTACAATGCATGAAATGTTGTGGTTGCTCCTGCAGGGTGCATCCACCACATGTTACGTTGCTCTTAGCCCTCAAAGTGAAGGCATCAGTGGCAAGTACTTCACAGACTGTAATGAAAGCAACTGCTCAGCGTTGGCAAATGATGAAACCGAAGCACAAAACCTTTGGAGGCAGAGCCGTGCTTTGATTCACAAAAGGTTGCATCCGCCACCAGCTTGAGTTGTGTAATGAATCTAAAGTACATATCTAGGAGGTTATGTATATATATGCACGTTCTAAACCTTTTTATATGTGTTTAGACGAGTGTAAGGCATCTATAAGAATAGGTTATAAACCTAGAAGGATAGGAGTTATATGTAAATTAGAAGGGTTCTCATACTCTGGCCTCACACTTTCCCTTACAAGCTTCAATCTCACTAAAATAAGAAGCTTTCCCTTGTCTAATGGTTTCCCAAATACTATGTGTTGCTGACAACAGAACGCAAGAGCAAGACAAAGTCACTACCATCTTTAATGATGTAATAATAATGATAAATCGATATCATCGTGCTCTTGCTTTTAGCTTATGTTCACACCACTCAAAACAAGAGCATCATAGCCGGGATTAACAATGGTTACATGTAGTCTGATTCTAACTTGACAAATTAAAAATTAATTAAAATTACATATAAGAGATTTTTTTTAATTTAATTTTAATAGTGAATTATGTTTATATAACTTAATATAAATTTAATAAAAAAATTTAGAATTTTAAATAATATTTTTAAAAATAAAGAAAATATTTTAAAAAATGAATAAGACTTGAATAAGAAAGTACCCCAACCCCAAGGTAAGATGGGCAGGAATGGAAGCAAACCCATTCCTCCCTAATGGTTGCAGTCCATAAAAATTGTTTCCGCTGCCTTAGCTAAAACTGGTCCTGGAATCTGGACCCACCTATCGCATATTCAGATCACAGCTCAAGCCTGGTATCAGGCATCTAGTTGCGTCAGTTGCTCTAAATTTTGTAGTAAGCAACTGAAAGACTTTGTAGCTCTAAAAACCAATGTTTAAACACAAGAAGACAGACCCAAGTCAACAGTAGAAAATAGCTCGTAAATTTCATTCTTGGCATAGAGTGACAAAATAGGAATCTATTAAAATTAACCATGAAAGACCGAAATGCCAAGCATTTCCATATTCCTACGTAGCTGTGATTGCAAATCACATAAAACAAAATCACAACCATATCTACATTGTAAACTAGCATCTAGTGATGATCATTCAGATTATCATGTTCGGTCCTTTACAATTCACCCATTACAATTGGTTTTTTACAAATTCTCAATACCACAACACGGATGATGAGGTTGTCATGTCTGATGAACTGAATAAGTTGGTCTGAGTAGTTCCTTTCACCCATAATTGTCATAGCAGGGATACCAAGTTCATCCCATAATTGTCAACAATAAAGTAGCCAAGTCACATGCTAACGACTACTTGGGTAGCTACAAAGGCACACATGGTACACTAAACTTCGCATCAATCTTCATTTCTTTGCCTGCCACACATGTCAATAGTCTTTAGCTCAAGACCTACATACTTAAACTCTTATAGTGCACATGCCAAAGAAAGATTTAAAGTTCTATGTTGTTCATAAAATCAAGAAATGTCCCATTTGAGTACGACATATTAATGAAAGAAGTAAGCACGTCTTGACATAAGTATTGTAAGGCAATAATAGAAGCAACTATTGACCTATTCATGAAAATGTTTTCATGCACATAATCTATGGGCTCATTTCATCATATGAATAGGCAGCAAGAAATTCAGTCACTTGTCATTAGAAAAATGGACTGACGCATGTGTACCTAAACCACATTAGTCACTTGAATAAAACGAAGAACCCCTTTTTTCTCATGTTATAGTCATAGTGCTTAGAATCTAGCCACAATACAACTTATTGTTTATGAAAACTTCAAAATGAACTCTATTCTCAGTATAGCCAACTAATTAGCATTCTCAGAAAAAGCTTGTTTCACTATTTCTGCACAAATGAACAAAAATGACCAGGCATATTTCCAGAAACATCACGGTACCTTAAAACGTGGTGACTTCCTAACAGGGGACAGTATTGCTTGTTTAGCTACTTTTCCAAAGTTATTCATTTTGGAGTGTTTTTTTATTTCCTCCCTTTGATGCTCATTCTTCAATGGAGATTCACTTCTGTCCGTAGAAGCTGATAAAGCAGGAGCAGACAAAGATATTGTGGAAGACTCTTGGTGAAGAACTTTACATTCAGATAAGACTCCTGCATGCCAATATCAATACCAAATTTCTTCATGAACATTGAAATGCACTAAGACAGACATTAAAGAAAAGCTTGTTCATCTAAACTTTTTCATGTCATCTTCTAGAAATAGCAAGAAAATATGTAACATGCAAATCATACCAAGAAAAATACTTGCATGCAAGGAAAGTTTTGACGGAAGATTAATAATCATGAGGTAGGCAGCATAAAAGAAACTAATTTTCAAACTCTACCCGTTGATGTAGCTTCTTTAAACTTCTCTCTCATTGTTCTGACAAATTTGAAAAAGCCATTGGTTCTATTCAACTCATGGATCAAATCTTTGGTATCATTTATTTGTGGATCACATGTCAGTACTGAAAATTACAAAAGACAAGTAAGATAATAAGAATGGAGAAGCCAGCTATGGTAAAAAATAACTACTAAAACATTACTTACACGTGTAAGTGTCATTTTCATGGCGGATTGTGAAAGAATACTCATCATATGGATTTTTCATACTGATGTTGCGGAATGTAAATTTCACACCTAAAGATAAATTGGAATATGTAAGAATAGACTTAGCATAAATAGAAATATTAGCAATAATTTCATTAGAAATTACCATGCCCGCCTTCAATATGGAAACCAAGAACCCTATTATACCAAAATACTGCCTCTTCAATTCCTTCTTTTTGTTCATTTTCTTGGCTTCTGTTTCCTGCATAAATTTTTAAAGCTGTTAACAATATATTAAAATGCAATAATGGGGTGAGAGCACTCAGAGCACAAAATGATCAAAAGACACAAATGTTTAATTTGACAAAAATGTTTAATTTGGTCTTCCAAAGATTAAAAGAAGCACCATGTAAAACTCACCTAATTTTGGTCTATGCCACAAAGAAAGGATTAAAAACACATGGAACATTCTTTACCCAAAACAGATGGAATATTACACGTGCCTTTCAAAAGAAAAAAACTGGCTTCATGTATGTGTTTGTTAGAGAGAAAGGGAGTGTTCACATGCATATTAGTTTTGGTATTTAGCACAAACTGAATCGCTGGGATGGACTAACAGAAAATACCGGAACCAATCTGCTCTTGAAATCCCTAAGATCATGATTTATAGTCAATTCATATATTTGATCCAAAGTGAAAACTACTTAGGCCAGGCCAACCCAGTTAATATGGCAAAAAAATAGCCAACAACATCTAACAGGAGAAGTACAATCTCATATTGGTTCCCATTTTGATACTATGTCTAAATATAATTTTGAACTTCAGAACTCAACTCTATTTATCCACCCCCACTAGCAACTCAACTCTATTTATCCACCCCCACTAGCTGCTGAGGCCTCAAGCCAACCCTCTAGATCCAATTCCAAGGTGCACACAACCTCACTAATTTCAACTGCTCTGCCCCTATCAAGCTCGTGGAAAAGAACAGAAATCAAATGTGCATTGTAAAGAAAATTACCTACAGTTTGCTGAGACATGACTGCTGCGTAATCATCTTTCCTAGCCTTCTGAACCTGTAGAGTTCTTTTAAGTTCTTCTATTCTAGCTCTTGTAGCAGACATTGAATCCTTTATTGCCATCTGCTGTGCCTCATTACGTGTCTTCACTATTCAATAACATATTTCAAAAACCAGACACATAACAATGGGTTAAAAATGGTTCAGATAATCGATTTTTCTTAAACGTACGAGTTGAAATTAACTTGAACATCATCAAACGCACATTATATTCCTTATCACACCGTTTCTGTAGTTCAAATCAAATGACCTCAGTTCAACATCAAATCAAACAAATGAAGAAAAAACAAAACTTTGCAAGTGCAGAAGAAACACTCTCAAATTACCTGCCAGCACTTTAACAAATTCGTCCTCGGCTTCCCTCAATCTAGATTTCATGACCCCAAGCTTCACTGCAAAAACCAAAAAGGTCAAAACCAAAACTAACTCAAAATCTGAAAACCAACCATTAAACAATATGAGGCTAATAAAACCCATAGGGCGTAGATCAAGTGCAGAGAACCCTAATCCAAAGGGAAGGACCTTGATTCCGGGCGGTTTCTTCAGCTCGAGCCTTGATGGAGTCCAGCGACTTGGCAAATGACGCCTTGAAGGCGTCCATCTTCTGGAGCTCAACGGGAATCGTACGCTCGCAGATCTCTCGCACCGATTCCATTCTCGCTGCTACTGTTTTGTCTTCGCAGTTTTGTGAATTCGTTTCAAACTTCATTAAATTGTATCCCGCCATTTCGAATTCCTTTTTTACTTTTTTTCATTTTTCATTTTTTCTTATCCGGGGAGCGGCAAGTCGGAGCGTATTTAGGGCTATTTGCTTGGATATTAATTAATTAAATGAAATGTAATAAAATAGGAGGAAATGTAGTGGTTTATAATCAAATGAAATATAATATAGTAAAAAGTTATTTGGAAAGAATGAAAAGGTTTATAATATAATGTAGTGAAATATTATTTAGAAGATAGATGAAATGGAATATAATGTATAATAAATGACTTTCATATCATTTATATTAAAAAAATTGTTGCAAGAAATTTATTATTTTAATATTAATTATATAAAAATATTAGTATTAATTATTTAATAAATTTTATTTTATTTTATGTAATTTATATTTAAAATAAATTATTTATATAAAAATATATACAAATAATTAAAGAATAGTTTTTTTACATATATTAATTATATACAATTTATTATTAATTATATAAAATATTATTATTAATTATTTAATATATTTTATTTTATTCTATTCTATGTTATTTATATTTAAAAATAATTTATTTATATTTATATTTATATTTATATACAACTATATACAAACAATTAAATAATAATTTTTAATATATTTTATAATTTTATTAATAAAAATTTTATTATTTTATTATTAATTATATACAATTTATTATTATTAATAGAATAATATTATTATTACGGTAAGGAAAGATAATATAAAAATATTATTAGTTATATACAATTTTTGTGGATCATAATAAATGAGTATGAAGAAAATGGGGTTAGAATTAAAAGAAATAATTGATATTAAGGAGAATTATTGAAGGTATAT
Source organism: Erythroxylum orinocense (assembly GCA_025531955.1). Classification (NCBI taxonomy): domain Eukaryota; kingdom Viridiplantae; phylum Streptophyta; class Magnoliopsida; order Malpighiales; family Erythroxylaceae; genus Erythroxylum; species Erythroxylum orinocense. The sequence goes on along the minus strand of JANZLX010000007.1, from coordinate 21,695,011 downwards.
TAGGTAATATGTATTTATTAATTTACGTTCTATCTTAAACCTTTCGAATCAGAAGTTTCTTATTTTTATTGTTTAAGACGAAATAGATCGTAACATAAAACCTTTTACTTCCATCCCATTACAAAACTGTTAACCTAATGATAGAATTGTGTTACGTTATATCTCATTTTATTACTAATTTTCTGAATCATAATTACATTTTTAACTTTTAAATCCCGATTTAAGTTGGTAGAAATATCTCAAACCGGACTTAACCCCGAAAAGTTTAATAGTTCAAATTCTTTCTTCAAAACAATATTATTTTGGTTTAGTTGTTTTGGAATAACATAAATAAGATTAAACTAAGATCAAGCCACCTGTAGAGAGTGTGAAATCAGACAAGTACAAATGGAGGTACGGTATGTTCAACCCGGTCCAACCTGTTGTCATCTCTAAATGCTGGCATATGTTATTATGGGTTAGTGACTTGAGCTTGAACCCAGAATTCGTGTTCCAGACTTCCAGTTCTCCCCGCCCATAGCAACTCAAAAGATTACAGACACTAGCGTATGGTTCGTCGCTCTTTTCCCTGTAGTGAGTGATAAACTGATTACTCACTCTTTTGCCAGTCTTGAACTCTTGTGAATTCGTTAAAAGCAAGGAAATGAGAAGGTTGGCCTAAAGAAGTGAACAAGAGTAGCATTAACATATATTCAATCGTGTCATCCGTTCAAATGCTGTACAATAGAATATGATGACTAAAACCTGACAAGATGCTTTTAATCTGATATAAAAATCCAAAATCCAGACACTACACTACTTTATGCCACGTTTCCTGCCAACTTTTATGTTTGAACTGTATGGAACTAGGAAGCAAGAGCATGAATTTCAAGGAAACTAAAACCAGGGAAGATTGAACTCTTGCATGTCATTGCCCTCCATTGAAGACACGTAAGTAAGTTTCTTCACAAGACTATTTATACCCTCTTGATCAATGTCAAGAATAGCATCAGCACTCCTTATAACCCCTGGATTCTGGCTGTTAAGTACTGAGAAAACCACTGCAGGTTCATTGCCAACATTCAGGCAAAAGTGAAGTAGGTCTTTGGGGAACACAAACACTTCTCCTTCCTTGAGTGTTTCTTGAAAAGGTTGGTTTTTGGTATCTACAAAGCCTGCAATTACAGTCCCTTTGCTGACAAAGAACATTTCTGAGGACCTTGGGTGCGAATGTAACGTTACCAAACCGTCCACCTCAAGATCAGTCCTCGCAATGGAGAGGCCAAGAGTGTTCAGACCAGGGAAATCCGCAGCTGTCACAATGGTCACCGAGGAACGAAAAAGATTGTGGGTGTCCCCGGCATGACTTAGTTTAATTGACTTGAAATCTGAAGCTGTGACATTGGCTGGATTTTTACAAGGGAAGCCATTGATAAAGACAGTTTGTTTTCCTGTAGTAGCAGTTGGACAAAGGTCCTGGAGATTATCACAATCTGCAAAGCAGACTAAGATGCAGGAGAATAGTGAGACACAGCAGAGAACAAAGGTTTTCATCTTGTTCTTATCTTGTTTACTAAAGAATGTCCTGCTCTGTTTTATAATGTCAACTTCCAAGGTTGCAAGAAATGGAAGTTAAGTACGAGGCTTAGATTTCAATATTAGATTCCAAGTGGATTATCTTGCAAGAAGAGCATTGCTGATAACACCTTCCCAACTCAAAAACAGACAAAAACATAAGATAACTTTTTAAAAGCCTAAATCTCTACCCTTTCTTGCCACACCAGGAAAGCAAGCGGCTCTAACAATAATACATATTACTTCTCTCAATTTTATTGGTAAATTAAAGACCAAGCATGCCTGAATACTCTCCGTACGTATAAGAAGCAAAGACACGTAGTAAATCAGGCATTCGTGTTCATTAATATAGTAACTACCTTTGACATTTCACATTAACTAGTTGAACATAGTACCAGAGTTGAAAAGATGTAAAGAGCATGGTCCCATTATGCCACGAGCCTTCAAATTACTCCGTAGTACATGCCAAGTAATGGCAAAGATTGGAACTTTTTGTTGATGTATCTCTACAAAGAAATATTCTGGTACCAGATCAAGAAAAATGACTTGCAAAATAACAACGATAAATGTAGATTAAACGTCATTAACAGCAATTACAATCAATGGTTCTGTCACTTGGCCAAGGGTAAGATTCAATCATCAGGGATGTCTCTACTATCTGTCATTTAAATTCACTGGGACAGATTAAAACATTATGATCTAACCAATGAAGAATGAACCAAACAGAAAACTACTTAAGCTTCAATCCTCATCGTGAAAATTCATCTATTTCTTATTGCAATCTTCAGTAGTACAGTTGCTCAAGTCAGAGTCCTGCAAACAGACTTTGGATGAGTACTCATCTGGACTGGTAAGAATCTCGGAGATAAACTTTATCAAGGAGCAAAGTCCACCCAAGAAGTTATGATCAATAACACCTTTCCCTTCCACAACATGGGCAAAGTCAATAAGCTTGACTTGAGCACCTGGACTCCCTTCCTTCACAACTGATTCCTTATCATAGAGTACGAGGACTGAACAAGAATTCAAGTGGTAAATGGTTTGATCCTCAAACCATGCCTTTAGTTCCAATAATTGAGCCAAAATCCCACTAGAACCACCAAAAACAGTGGATGCGAAAGAGCAATCTGGGACTGAATTTGGATCAGTAGGTGATGTAGAAGAAACAAATTTTTTCAGGATCAATCTAACCTCATCTGCAGTAAAATTTTGGACAGACTTCTTCTCAGGCTTCCAGAGTTCTGAGTGATTGTTTCCGTAAACTTGCAACCCGGAAATCCTAAAACCCAATGACAAGCTGCTGGTTTCTCTATCTTTCTTAAAACACTTTTGGATATAGTCCTCAGATGCCTCAGCATACCATGTTCTTGAACCAATTTTAATGTCCATGATTGATGGACGATGTAAATTTGAGATAAGATCCTCCAATACGAGGTGTGGGCGCAGGCCAGATCCATCTGATGCTTCTAAAAGCTGAGTACCATAGAAGGAAGGAAAGAACTTACGAATGTGGTCAGGAACCCTCGTATTGGAAGAGAAGGATGTATAAAATGCCACCTCTACAGAGCCTCGGTCGTCACCTTGTAGAGGTTTGTAGAAGCGGCCTGAATCATCAATGAGAGGGCCAAGCTGTCCATTACAGGCTTGGTGACCCGCAACTTGATGTTCAGGGATCTTAAGCATGATATTATCTATGCGTCAGTACAACATTTACCTGCATGGTACATGGATATAACTCCGATTAAACAACCATAAATGGAAGAACTTCCACGAGTCCACAAAGACTAATAAAGACTGGACTAAAGAACAGATTCCACAAACAAAAAGCACACGAATATTCATTCGAGTACACAGATCAGCACTATGAACGAGCCACAAGTAAACAGCGCTTTCATATCAACTACATCTACTTCAACCATTAGATTACACCTGAAGCATTTATTCAAGAATTTCCTAATCGTATTTCATGGCATTTAGCATCCCTTAGATGATCAGGAAACATTCCAACCAATAGAATGGTGGATCTAAAAGACACGTGCCTGCTCTTTTCACAGAAAAGCACATCGGCAAAGTTCATTCTTGGCAACAAGATGGGTTTTCAAGTTCATTACTTTAAACAAAAGAAAGGAAACCATTAGACAAATTTTAGATCCAACACAGAACAATCCAAGCTCAGATCCCAAGCTTATCCTTTACAAACTTTTCAAAAGAAATCCATAATAAAGAACAAAGACTCATTAGTTTAACTACCATCAACAAGCCAACAACACATCCAAGCAACCCTCTTACCACCTAAAATCACTTTTCCATACAATGATACTTAAAACAATTAATAAAATTTAAAAAAATGAATAACCAGAGAGAGTTTCATCACCTTTTTCCCCTAACCAGAGAATCTCTACTCGAGCTTTTCAGGACCAGAGCCACTACAAGAAGCCAAACATGGGCATCGGTTAGTGTGCTTCGGGAGAAAAAAAAGAAAGAAAAAGGGGAACAAGGACGACAAAAAGTAGTAAAAGTACTCCGTATCCATTTCACAGATTCTCAAATCCGCGATTGGAGTAAGTTGTGCAATTCTGTGGGGTCAGTAAGAGTAAAATCGGGTAAACGTTCATAATACCGTGGGCACTTAAAGTCAACGGTAAATTTCACGGTTTGCAACTCAGTGTGAATGGCCGGCGAGTCGGCGACGACGTCGACCGAGAACGGAAAGAATTGACTCGTGATCAACGCTTCACGTGTCGATTTTAATTTTAATACCATGTTTAAAAATTATTATTATTTTTTAAATCCTAACTTATTTGAGGTCGTAAGTTCGAATTGCCCTCATGTATTTAATCGTTTAAAAAATAAAGAATTTACCCGATTTGAGCAGATGACTTAAAAGTGTTTTCCCATAATTATTTTCCCATAGTTAACATCCTGTTATAAGACACCTCGTGGAAAATCAATATATATATATAATTGCTAAATAAGATATCACTCATTTAATTTAATATTTTTATCGTCTGAAATTTTGCAATAAAATAGCGTCTAAGAAAATCTCACATTAAAATAAATATTTTAATGATATATATATATATATATATATATATATATATATAATTGTTAAATAAGATATCACTCATTTAATTTAATATTTTCATCGTAATTAGACTTAAATCCGAAATTTCGCAATAAAGTAGGGTTTAATAAAATCTCACATTAAAATAAATATTTTAATGGCTACAATTTATCGTGAGTTTATTGATAAATACAATACATTAAATATTTATTAAAAAATAACGAAAATCAATTCAAAATCGAAATTTTTTTAGTTATTTAAAATTAAAACTGATCGATATTTATTATAAATCAGAAGACCAAACGTGCAACGAAGTCTCCTCAACATGCAATATACTATAAACCCACCACAGAGTCTCATACTAGAGATCTCAAAGTCTAAGTATCAATTTGTTAATTAATTAACTAATTTTCACATGTCAACTAATTTTTGTAAATTATTATCTCAAAATTGTAATATCCAAAAATACAAAAATTATTTTTAAAAAATTATTATTCAATTTAGTTTAAATTATAATTATAAATTAATAGATATTAATATTTTAATAAATATTTTCTTTTAGTTATATTTTAAATTTATTTTTATAAATTTATTTCTTATTCATTATATAATAATCAATTTGTTATAAAAGATAAAAATAATATAGTGTGCCACTAATTATTAATGCACCACTTAATTGTTAGTGCACCAAATGCACCACTTAATTGTTAGTACACCAAATGCACCACTTAATAGTTAGTATACCACTTCTATTATCATGATAGTATTTGATTAGAAATTTTGTACTATAAATAGAAGAGTTAACTTGATGTAAGTGATACCATTTTTTATAAGAAGAATTCTCCTCTCCCAAATATTCTTAAGTTTTAGTTTCGGTTTTTATAACACGTTATCAGCACGAAGCTCTAATTTCTAAAATTCAGCTTATCAACATCAAGCAATCGTAAGGTTCTTCCGTTTACATACATCAAACAAACGTAAGTTCTTCTGTTTATTTCTATCAATCCTACTTACGATGTTGTTAAATTAAAGTTCTTCCATTTATCTAAATTAATTCTACTTATAATATTTTAACAAACAAAATTATAGGAAATAATTCTCCCAAATATTCTTAAGTTTTAGTTTCGGTTTTTATAACACTCATATATATATATATATATATAAATGATATAAAACTACGCTTTCAGAAATTTCATCAATCACATCCTAATTATTAGAAACTTGTAAAAGATGTTTTTTAACGAGTCCAGATCCTCTGTCCAGTTTTATGGTGTCTTGTTCTGTCCCATAAATTTCAGCCATTCATTTATGCAGGTCCCACGTTTGCGAGAACCGCATAAATGAATGGCTGAGATTCATGGGATATAATAAAACACCATAAAACTGGACAGAAGATCTTATCTCATTTTTTATCCGTCCATCTTAGGTGCAGAGCAGGAAGTGAATTTATAGGTCAATTGACAAATCTATCAATGGCAGACAATAAATTCTGATGAATCGGTCCATGACCACTTACTGATATTGCAAGATATTTGGTATATAAGTATAGCTTAATTTTACGACAAGATCGACTTACCAACATTATGGCTTTAACGTTGTCGCGTCCAACATGATACTCGGTTTCTTGGGATCCAACGAAGCTCAACAAGATATCAACAAAGTCCTTGGTTCCGTTCTCATCCTTGTTTTGGATATGATCATCGATGATCCTCTCCAAGAAACCATCAAAAACCTTGCTAGTAGCCTTCATACGCTTTCTAAGACCCTGAAGATCAAGCGGAGCAATCTGTGGAATGTAATCAGACAAGTTTGGAACTGCGACTAATTGCATGGCGTCGTGAATCACAGCTGTAAACCCTCTATCACCGAACTCCTTGTCTGTGTATTTCTTGCCAAAAATCATTCTGCAGCTGATATAAGCACCAACAGACGAGACCTTGGCACTAAGATCAACAGCAACTCGTTCATAAGAAGCCTGTTTAATGGACTCAATCAAGAGGTCTATCTCATCCTTTCTCATGGAATTGAAGGAATTGTTTTTATGGTTGGTAAGCAACTCAAGGGTGCAAAGCTTGCGCATATTTCGCCAATAAGGTCCGTAAGGAGCAAAAGCCAAGCCCTTTTGCTCGTAAGACAAATACTTTGCAGCCTCAAGTGGTGGTCTGCTTGCAAACACAAGACCATGTGTCTTGAGAAACAACTCCGCCATCTTAGGAGACGACACAACGATGGTTGGGACGGAGCCTAACCTCATGTACATGACCGGACCATATTTTTCGGCTAATTTATGCATAGCTCGCTGAGGGTACTTTCCCAACAAGTGAAGGCAACCGATAATTGGCAACCCTTTTGGACCAGGAGGTAGCTTCTTACCCTTGCTATTGCTGTTCCCCAGACACGCTTGAAAGATCAAAGCAAGTCCTATCAAGGACAGAGCAATTGTAACCCAAGCCATGAAATGAAATGGTATATCTAATTTGATCTCCACCGATCCTGCACAAAGGTTACAAATAATGAACAAGAGCCTAAACGTTCCTACCTTATCACAACGGAGAAGAGCTTTTCTTTAGTTTCTAGAATAGAAAATGACATTTTGGAGTGATGGTACGTATCATTATATATGCCAACATCAATATCGACAAACTTGCCTACATGGCAGCTGACACTCCGCCCTTTCCCAATTTGTTCAAGGTGAATTGCTTGTTATCCATTAGTTTCATTTCTTCTTAGTCGTGTCTGTTTCTTCTGAACAATCATGCCCTTTCACTTGAATTATCACGTGCTTTGGTTGTTTTGAGGGAAGACAACAAGATATATATAAAGATTGGTCCCTAGGCGTAATAATAATTCTGCGTACATTATTATTTGCATTTGTTAAAAGCTTAGAAGAATTCACCCATATTTTTTCAAGATCTCTAAATACCAATGACAGGAAATATGTAATAATATTTTGCATTTTTATTTTATAATAGACATGTATATAGATTATTGTCATGTCTAATAATTGGTATCAGAGATATAATTAATTTTCTATAATTTTTTTTTGAACGGAATTAATTTTCTATAATGATATGCATGATTGGGTGTTTTTCCTATTGCATATATTAATGTGAGAGGAGTCACTGTCCTGTGCAAAATGTCATTCCGCTTGTAATGGCTTTTGAATCATTAAGAATAAAGTTTAAAAGTTAAGATATCGTTAGTTTTATTATATTGGTTGAATGTGGGTTAAGTCGACCCGTTCAGAGGTTGATGACAAGCCTGCGTTTTTCATTCTTTACTAAATTGCAAATTATCAGAATGGCCACATGTGTGCTTTAATTATTAGTCTGCACAACTTGTGAATGAAAGATGCGTGGGCCGCACAGTTTTTGAATAAAAGACGCAAAAAAAAATAACGTGGGCCATTATTTGGAAAGTTTTTAAATAAATGTTCCATAAAGCTTGCGTGGGCCACTTTTGGAAAGTTTTTGAATACATGTTGCAGAAATCTTGTTTTCGTGGCCATTATTGCAAGTTTTAGTTTACAGCAATAACATCAGTTTTGTTTTTTTCGATAGAATAACATCAGTTTTGTTTACTTTAAAAACTTTTCCAGGGGCCATCATTTGCCTTTGTTGTTACATAAAATCTTGACCAAAATAAATTATGGAGAGCACTTGTTATCGTGAGTCAAAAAGCTTTGATGGGGCCCACCATTTGCCTTTATTGTTGGATGAAGTCATACATGAAATCTGGACAATTGAAGCTTCTGAGTATGGTTGCTTTATCGGGTAATTAGAGACGGAACGAAATAAAAATTTAGAGACAGAACAGAACAAAACTAAAGATAGAGATGTTTAATTATGGTGGACAAAACATAGAAAAATGTCTCTATCTCAAGGACAGAATGTATTCGGTTGCAGTAAACAGAACGAAAAAATTGTACAAATGACAAAATACTCTTGATTTTTAATATGATTAAAAATATGTAATTCATTGATACTTTTATTATGAATGGTTTGTATTATTTAAAAAATTAACAAATAATAATAATAACAATTGATAAATTAATCACGAATAACAATAATAATAATTGTTATTATTATTATTATTATAATAACAATAAAAATAATAACATTAATAAATAAGTTCAAAATGTGTAATAATAACAAATTTGAATAATAATAAATACAAATTATATAATAATAATAATTATAATCACAAAATGATGCTTAATAATAATAATAATAATACATCTACTACTAAT
>JANZLX010000007.1:21655897-21673385 GCA_025531955.1 Erythroxylum orinocense | reverse complement strand
GCTTTTAGACCTGGTGGTAGATCTACAAGGACCTAGACTTCATTAGTATACATAGAATCTATTTCCGATTCCATCGCCTTGAGCCATTTTCCTGCATCAACATCATTAATAGCCAGTGCATATGTAATGGGATCTGTTTCTTCTTGGTCTGAGATGACAATTAAGCCTTCTCTTAAACCCAGATACCTATCTGGCTATCTCACAACCCTCCCACTACGTCTAGGCACAACTCGATTGTTCATGGCGTTAAGTTCACTAAGGATGAAGGAGGAGTCAAAGTGGATAAGACTTACTACAAACAAATTACAGGTAGGCTTACGTATTTAACATCTAGTTGACTAGATATTATATTTGTAGTAAGTCTTATTAGCAGGTTTAAGGAAAATCCTACAAAACTTCATTTATAGGTGGCTAAAAGAGTGCTAAGATATTTAAAGGGGCCAATTGAGTTTGGGATTTTTATAGCAAGGGAGGAGATAATGAACTTGTCGCTTACACTAATTGTGACTATGCTGGAGATGTATAAGATAGAAAAAGCACTTCAAGTTATGTGTTTTTATTCAATTCAGGGGTGATATCTTAGTCGTAATAAAAACAACCAGTGGTCAATTTATCTACTACAGAGGCAAAGTTTATTGTTGCAGCTTCATGCGCATGTCAAGCTATATGGTTGAAAAGGGTTCTAGGCAAGCTAAATCCAAATCAAAGCAAGATAATTACTATTCACTGTGATAGTAGTTCTACAATCAAGCTATCGAAAAATGCAGTAATGCATGATCACAGTAAACACATAGATGTGCGGTTCCATTTTCTTCGTGATCTCACAAAGGTTGACATGGTGGAGTTAGTGCATTGCAATACACAAGACCAGATAGCTGATATGATGACTAAACCACTCAAGCTTGATGTTTTCTTAAAACTACGCATATTATTGGGTGTTTGTTCAAAAGTTGATGTAAACTGAACATTGATACATTCATTTTAAGAGAGGAATTATTAGTTTTTATTTTGTCCTTTTCTGTAGGAGCTATTAAAAAAATCTCTGTTTTCAAGGGATTCTTTACTGTTTGAATAGATCTTCTAAGTGTAGATGTGGCTGAGATTATTTGCTTATTTTGTGTTATTAAGCTATATCTGTAAGGCTATTTAATAACCCACTTTGCTAGTTGAAAGAGACATCAACATTCTTCCATATTACTTCTATTCGTAAACTTTTTACAGATAATACTGTCAAGGGTAGAATAGTCATTTATTATTAATATACATATATTACGTTTTATTTTATCCACCTTTCAAAAACGTTTTTTTTGGTAAAAAAATGTTTCACTATATTATATTATGAACTCTTTCATTCCTCCTAAATAATAATTTTCTAATATTACATTCATTTACATTTTATTCCATTATAAATCATTCCATTCTATTAAAAACATTTCGTCCAACCAAACATAGTCTATAAATTCTTTCATTCCTCCTAAATAACAATTTTCTAATATTACATTCATTAACATTTTATTCCATTATAAATCATTCCATTCTATTAAAAACATTTCGTCCAACTAAACATAGTCTAAGATTGTTAATCAATCAAAACCAATAAAAAAGTGCATGTCTTAAACAGATGATCATATGTTATGCATGCTACACTTGCAATTTGGTAATCATTAAAAAATACAGTTAAGTTGGGATTGTATTACTATTTTAGCTTACACACTGTATTTGTTACTTGAAAATGTTTTTTCTATAACCTAATACGATTTAAAGAAAACATAAATCTTAGCACAATTCCCTTTGGGACTTGTGTCGTTTCACATGTGGCTGTTGCACTACCCATTCCTTAAGCAGCAGCCAAGAGAGATTGAGAAGTTGTCACATTGACTTGAAGGGGAGACGGACACTTGCCTTTGAAGGGTGGAATTCCAAGTTCCATCGAATCCAATTTCGGTACAAAGTCTCAAAGACAGGGCTCACAAAGGACAAGAATGTTGGTTGGAGAAGAAAACAAGCTGTAACTATTGATGATGTGTTGTAGGGCACTGAGATATGCATATTATGTCTTAGAATTTGTTGTAAAATTTAGGTTCCAATATTTTTGTTAACGCTATGGTCTCGGTACTTTCCACATGCAGTGCCTCACTTTGAAAGTGTCGACCAATTTATAATATTCATGTCGGTTGCATTGGGGTTTCCTTCTTTCAATGTCAAAGTGATAGTTTATATAGAAGCTGCAAGGACCAATGTGGAGATTAAGCAGCTCATGTCTGCTGCAAGGTAGTTGGTATGGTCTGCTGCAAGGTAGAAGTATAGAAAATCATTTGTTATTAATTTCACCTAATTTACAACTTAAAAATGATTTATGATAGAGAACACTCCAAGAAAAAGAAAAAAGCAATACAGGGAATATATACTAAAATAAATAATTTTACAACAACCCAAAATCATATTAGGGGCTAGCATGAAAAATTATTTGGGGAAAAAAAACTACACAAAATTTAAAAATTTGCTTTTCTATCCTCTATTCCAATTAGTCTTATGGACATCTTACATTCCTTCCAGGACCTCCATAGTAAAAATAAGTACCCCACACATTGTTTCTCCCCTGTCTAATGTCATAACAATTTGGATGATCAGCCAATAGGCGAAGGTTTGTTAATGGTAGCAAATTATTATCCCAGTCCACAGTCTGCAGATTCCTGAAATATGATGCTTTTCCAAACCCTTCTTCTGCAAAATGCCCACTTCCCATTTGTGTTGATGTGTGGAATCCTGATGATCTAGAGTTCACAATTTCTCCTCCAAATTGTATCATATTTGCATGACTTCTCAAGTGACTGAACAGAAATGCTGGCCAGTATCCCACCAATAGTCCTGACCCAAATTCCAGCCACCAGTTTCCATGCTTTGGGTCCTACACATAATGCCTTTTTCTTCTTGTTAGTACTAATACATGGGAAATGGGTATTGACCCTTCATCTCATTGTCTGGCTGATTAGGAAGTGACAGAAATCATAAGGTCTCTTGCCAGTCTACTTATAAAGGACAGACAAATAAGGTAAATATACAAAGATTGAAAAGAAGAGGTTGTGTTGTATTATTGTGTATATTCCCAAAGCCAGTTGGAGTCAAACTATTAAGGAAACGACTTCTGATAAAGGAGATATTGCAATTTAGTATCAGTTACTTTTGATTGTAATGTAATGACAAATTACCTCACCTTCCAAATCATGAGGCCTATATCAAACTGTCTGCTATTGTAGGAGGACCTTGGAGATATGGCAGCTCCAATGGCGACCCTATTATTGGTTTGGACAAAACCAGAACACAGCAAGTTGTAGCATCCAGTAGCTTGGTATGCATCAGTCTGTGAATTACTTCACTTAGCACTTTTACATCTTCAAGACAAAACAAAGCACCAAAACCACTGAAACTTACCGTCCAATAAGTGAAGAATCTAGGATAGTTATCTCCATATAATTCTGGGCTAACCTGAAAAAATACACGGGTAGATGGTAAAACTTACAAAGTTTCCTGCTAAATACTACTGATGGAGAAACAAAAAGTACACAAGTCGAGGTCTTGCCTGCCAACCAGCTTCAATGGTGTTTAGATCATTTCCAAAAGAACCAGAAATAACCCAGATTTGTGACAGGCTAAATTCATACGCATTAGTAACACTTGGTGTCCACACATTTATGCTTGCTTTTGCCCCATAATACTGATCTCCATTAACAAACACAACTGCATGCTGTAACATCAAAATTTATTAGTACCAGCTTCACTATTCTTAAATGAGCATAACAGCTATTGTCCTTGGGTTTTCAAGATCATTGAATGCTTCATGACAGATAAGGCAGTACAAATACATTGTATTCTACAAATTTCGATACTCAAATGGCCCTTTAATTGCCTGCTCCTCTATATACTTTCCTTTTTTCTTTTTTCTTTTTTGACCCCTTATGATCCGTTGTTTAATTTTATCTCGAAAATTGAAAATTTCCCTTTTTGATAGAGACTAGTCATTAGGAAATACCAGACTGGGGAGATTAATTGAAGATTTGATGCACTAATAATTGCTATAGTTTCTGTGATCCCGTTTTTTATTACATCTAAAATATAATTTTTAGCAGCAATCTTATGATTCTTGTCAAGTAATTGTTCACAATTTTTCCAGCTTCTTAGTTTGGTGCATGCAAAAAAAAAAAAAAAGGAGTACTTACCTCATGTCCACTTCCTGTTGAATCCCTTCTAACAGGTTTTCTTAATTTTCTGCCATATCTTCTAACGGAAGTTGCTCTTAGAACATCCTCTGATGTGGTCCTCCTGATTGGAACAGTTCCTTCTGGACATGACTCACCTGAATCTGTCCATAGCTGATATATGTCTGTCACCGTCTCCGTCGTCTCGGTGTTTTTTGGTCTATCCGGTGGATCCTGTGGTGGTAACACAAACGTGATATTACAGCAATGATTCAGCCATAGATATCTCGAGGATCCCGCATGAAAATAAAGGAGAAAAATGTTTCTGAAGAAGCAGAATCATTACCATTGGTTTCTTTCCCTTAAGCATCGGATGGTCAAATGCTGGTTGAAGATGAGATAATACACAATCAATGACGTCTCCATCAGGGCTCTGTAACAAGAAACCATGAGCCCTGATCACCCTAAAACTTAATATAACACTACAACTATGGTAAGTCAACTCAAGTACACCTTTTCAAATATATAGAGAAAGAACAGAAGAGACCTGAATTGTTTTAACTGCAGGCTTGTTGACCTTTTCGAGATAAGCATTGATTCTTTTTAACTTGAGAGTCTCTTTGCTTGGCCTGAAAGTTTGGTTGGTCGGTATCTGGTTACCGGAATCTGATGTAACTGGCAGAGACTGGACAGGACAAAGAGAAGTAGCAAACAGAAGAAGGTAAGTAACGAAGGAGGGTATCATCAGGTGGGAGTAGTGAGACACAGAAGCTGCCATTTTGAAGGAATATGAAGTTGTTGCTCTTCTTGTCGTTGCTTGTGTTGTTTGTTTTCACTGAAACTGTTTGTGTTTGTATGCTTTAAGGTTGTCTTGTTGCGTGAAGGACACAAAATGGTTCATTCCCAAGTTTTGCCTAGGCAAATGAATCTTCCTTCTTGTCCATACAAGGCAGAAGCACCATTCAACCAAAACTTACAGCTGGTTTGTCACTAGCTCTCCATTTTACTAAACATAAATCAACTCCACCCTCTCTATCTCTCTCTGTCTGTGTGGGTGTCTTAAGTGAGATTCTGTTGTCTTGGTTAGTGGTCTGACGCACAAGAAACTTCAGGCACGAGCATATTAAAATAGAGCAGAGTTGGGTTTTTCGATGCCTTAAGCCACAAAGGGTTGTGGTCAAAACAAATAAATATTTTCCATGACTTCTCATAAATAAAAAAATGCATGTCAGATACATGTATTTTGAGGTATGTAGCATATGGACAGACCGACAGAGGGTGCTTAAAATTTTGGGAATGCAAAGAGTGAGAGTTGAATCTGTTATTCTGTGTTTTGATGGTGAAGAAAAGAAAGGGAATCACACATCATCTTTCACTTCAATGCTATGTTGTTATCTTTATCTTTCCTTGGAAAAAAACAAAGATCTTTGGTGTGCTAAGCATGTATAGGTCTCCAATTTAGTCAAAATAGTTGCGACAGTTCTTTCAGGATACTATAAGCACTTTGTTCAATCATGTTTGTTGATCTAATTACAATCACGAAGATGGAAATCTTTGCGAAGATATCTCTTGGAAAGCTAATATGGTTCACCTTGGATCAATTGCAGAGTACTGTGAAGGTGATTAAGGAAAATGAGATGGTGAGGATAGTACTGAAGAGTGTAAAATCTGCAGAACAAGTTATTAACTTTGGTGGGCCAAAAATATAATGATGATGTTGAAGGACTCATGATGATCAATGATGTGCTTCCAAATGAGTGTAATTTCTTTTGACTTATACTGGAATTATTGATAATCAGGAGTCCTTTATCATGATTTGTGGGTAGAACAACTAAGTAAATTAGCAAGCCATGTGCTTTGACCAAGTTTGCCTGAAAAGGTTGTGTCAGCACTTCAGCCTCTTCAAACACTTTGTATTCTTTAACAAGGACGATGAATTATAAAGTGTGAAAACACTTTTTAATTTTTTCACTTTATTTAATATTTTAAATTTTCTAATTAAATGTTAAAAGTTTTAAATATTAAATAACTCAATTTAAAACATTCTCTTTCTTAATATTTTGATAATGCTATATAAAGACTGATATTTTAAAAATTATATATATGATATTTTTTTCTTATATAATTTATTTAGTATTAAATAAGTGATTTTATTTTGAATATATAATTATTGCATTGAACAAATAAAAAGTTACGTAACTCTATAATAACAATAACACCTAGTAAAAATCTTGTTGAGACGTGAGAACTGGGGAAATTCAGTAGTACATAGTCTTACTCGTATCTCTGAAAACCTTAGTCTTTGTATATTTTATCAATGTGATTGGTAAAATATTAATAAATACAAATTTTTAAAATAAAGTGTCTAATATTTTTTAAAATTAAATACTAAATTAAATTTTTAAAAAAAATTAATAAACTAACAGAAATTTTTAAAAATTTACATTTTTTTATATAATATAACAGTTAATCACTGCACGTAATTTGATATAAAGAAGAGTGAATTTGGGAAGCCCATGGAAACCATTGTGCAGATAAGAGAACGTGCATATCGACTGCGAAGAACAGGATCATTTTGTTCTAGTCAAGCAAATAGGAATCAATCCCAGAGTAGTTAAGAGTTAAGTACGCAAATGTTCACCAACTGATGCAGGTTGAGGACCACAAATCAAAACCAGTTTCAGATATTCCCCAACTACTGCATGCTGAACCTAACTATAGTTTATGTCAATTTGTTTGATGATAAATATGCATATCAAAACAGTTCAGTCATATGAATTAGAAATACCATCTGAATCTCCGTTGCTTCGCTTGCAGTTATTAGATCAGTTTCTCATCTATCAGGATTCCAACTTCTACAGCTAATTCATTGCTCTTATTCTAGTTAATCCCAGATCGAACTATCCACTTCAAATCATCAAAAGGTTGGTCTTCGAAACGGTGACAACACAATCTACGTTACATGATGTCATGGTCAATTTTACGAGAGTGGAAATCCAATACAACTTCAGATTTTTTCTTAGCAGTCGAACAGTGCATCTTTTTAAACCTTAAGAAAATAATCTCCCATCTCTTCAGACTTTAATAACTTAGTTGTAGAGATTCTAGTGAATAAGCACTGGAAATGAGACAGTACCTTTCTTACCTCTACCTGTATTAATTCTAAACGTTTCCAGACTCCATATCAGTGAGATTAAGCAAGATAGATACCTGCAAAAAGGGTATGCATGTCCATGAATTTAAATCATATTGCCTGTATTATTAGTACTATACCTCTGCATTAAAAAAGAAAAAAGTAAAAGTGGTCTGATGTTTAATAGCTTTTGTATTTCTTTTGTATCGTGCTTAGCTATTATGAGCACAAAAGGATGGGGCAGGCTATGGGTTCTTTCTAGGCATTTGGCGTATGATGCTTCCCACTTTCGGGTACTACTACTACTGCCCTTTAGCAAACTAATCTTTATTTCCTGCATTCTTTAAAAAAAAAAAAAACCACATCTCTGCAACTATCCAAGAACTGAAAAAAGATAACAAGTGTACCAATAACTAAGAACATGTCGTTGGTCCACCGCTCATCATGAACAACTGGCAATATTATTATCATTGTTAGTTCCTTTTTTTTAGTGGAAGCATGATCCTTCCTAAAGGCGGTCTTACAGTTATATATGTATATAGATTCCAACCCAACAATCGAGACTTTGCTCTTTTGAAATGTAGCTTCCATATATATGGTAGTAGGGTTTTTAATGTCATTCCAAACTATATATGGGTATGAACCACGATAACTTTTCACTCATAAGGCTGCCACTGTCATGCTTTTTTAAAGGACAAATATTTGTATGTATGCCAAAAATAAAATATATTAGCACAATTTATTTTATATTAAAATAATTTGATAAATAATTAGTAAAAATTATAATAATAATTTTTATTAATCTAAAATAATAATAGTAATAATTTGAACGGAAGTTTATGCCTTTTTTTTAATAAAGGGAAAAGAATCAAAATTACACAATAAGCCGGCAAAGACATGCTCCTATAAATCCTCTAAAAGAATCATGTGGTACCCGATAGGAGGTGTGGCAAAATAAGTGACTTCGACATCAAAGTGATCCGCATAATTGACAAGTCAGTCGGCGCATATGTTGCTCTCTCGATAGATGTGTTGATGAACAATAATCCAGTTCTTAGTGAACAGTTCATTGATGCCTCGAACTAAAGAGTTGAGAGATCTGATCTGGTGAACCGGGGAAGATAGGACATCAATCACCGCTGTGGAATTCACTTCAAGCTTGATCCGCGTGGTATCTTAGATTTCACGCAAGGGTTAATCAGGTATAGACGCCCCCAAGTTTTGCAGTGAATGGAGTGCATTAGTCAAGGTATTGTGTAAATCCCCCCTTCCAGTTACCATCACTATCCCAGAGAGGCCCACCTACAGTAGCTACGGTCGAGGCTCGTTTACACACACCATTTATGTTTAATCGGAGCCATCCTGTGAGAGGTTGGTTCCACCCGATGAATCACTCCAGTCGAGGGCGAGGACTTGCGGCCCGTGCTCAATCGTGCCAAGCTATTGACTGGTGTAGAACGGTTGTAAAAGACAAAATAGGAAAAATGAGTAAGGATTTTATAATTCAAGGAGTTGTTGGTTAGTTAGTATTAAAAGAAAAGAATGAAAAAGATAATTGGTAATATATTATAATTAAATAAACAATATTTTTACATCTTTTTAGGATGATACTCTATACTTTTAATATGATAAATAATAAAAGTTATATTTATTTTCGTTATTCACCATATTTATTATAATTTTTATTTAGGATCGTCACACACTATTGTAAAGTCCACGTACACAAATAGAGTTTCATAAATCACCTTCTGACAGCATGTTGGTAAAGGTTAATGAATACGAAAACAATTCCTTGACATTGGCATGTCACCGTTGACTGTTGATCAGTCCACCAATTATATGGTGGGAAGGAGAATCGCCCGGAGGATGAGGTAGCAACAGGCTGGAGAAGATGACAGTTCGGTCACTTGGCTAGCGTAGAGAGCACCCAACCCAACCCATCTTACTGCCTACTTTTTCCTTGCTGCAGAATGTAGACGGAGATCTATCATTTGTGCTCACCCATGTGCTGTTATTATTATTATATAAAAATAGTGGTTTAATTAGTGGAATAAGCTTAATTTTGAAGAGAATGGTTGGTTGAGACTACGAACACGTGTAAACTGCAGTAGCTGCGACTTTCAATGATATATGAAGAAAAAGCTGAACAAAAGCAAAATCTTTCTGAAGCTAACGCTAGACTTGAATAAACCTTTCAGGTGCAAGAGGCTGTCACATGGCTGTGTATCTATCAGTTACGGCACAAATAAATTTGGCATGCTAATAGTAGTAGTCTATTACTGTCGTAGTGGGCCTTGGAGGTCGAAAAGCTGATGTGGATTGAAAACCCTGAAGTGGGATAACTAAGAAACTGAGATTAAACAACGTCAAATTTTTTCTGCTTTAGGTCCTACTCTACTCAAGCACCGCAGAAGACTAGAATTAGAACTTTTGCCGCTGTTTTTTGACGAAGCTAATGACATAAAAAGGTTGAGACTTGAGACTAATACTTCCATCAAACTTATCTCCTTCAAAACATTGTTGGCAAAAGTCATTTGGGACAATAATGGCAATCAAAGGATTTCACTGTGCTAAAACTTGCGAAGATATTTGGAGCAATCTAACAATGATGCCTCCCTGAGAATTTACATTTTGTGGGCTATTGATAGGAATCTGTATTCCTGTTGTTCGCATGGATACATCGTTTTGACAGATTAACCTATCAGACTATGAGATATTTCATTTTACCGTTTTGTGTCTGCTCTTTCACAGTAGTTTGGATTCTTAATGCATCGATCCTGCACATTTCACAGTTCTAGCAACCCTTTTCAATGTGCAGAAAATGAAGTCAGCTACTGAAGAAGTTCATGATACCGATTCAGAGTTCTTAACTTTGGAATGATAAAGAAACATTATCACGAATGAGAATTTGTGCTGTTTAAAGTGGCCTCTTATCTGTCTCTGGAATCCTTTTTCTTTAATGCCTCCAGCTCATCCACAACTAACGGTAGATTTGATCGCAATCCAAGTATCTTCTTTAAAGAGATGAAAAGGAAGAGGCATCTTCACGTTCTTTTAGATTTTCTTTGAGCTACTTTTAACTCTAGGTGGACAGAAGAAAGGAATTACAAGTAAGATTACTCATCAGTTAAATGCTACGGCCTACAAAAATATGGCTCAAAAAGTTGGTTTACAGTATAATTTCCAGCTGATGCTGTTACTGAAAACCAAGGTTTCAATTAGATCAGACCTATATACTAGTCCTCCAACAAACATATAAATTTTATTGTTTCTTTTGCTGTTGGTTGTTACTTGTAAGTCAGTTTTTACTCTTTGGCCAGCGGTATTAAACAAAATGTCGACAAGAATGAGAGGTAGTACAGGAACAATCAGAGATGCTTATCGCAATGGAATTGTTCGTCGGATGGTGAGCCTTCCTCGGAGTATTTTTGGGGGATTTTATAGAGTAATGGGTAGAGGACGCATAGGATTTGGTGGAAGAAATGACAATCTATCATCACACTTTCAACTAAATCCTCCACAAGACCCTTTTACTACTCCAGAAGAATGGTCTTTCCTAGCCAGTTTTGAGCAGCAATATGGTTCTACACACCCTTTCTTCTATGCTTGCCAGTTCACCGAGGCTTTAAAAATAGCAGAGGATGAACACAAGTTCATGTTCATGTATCTCCACTCACCAGATCACCCCTTCACTCCCTCTTTTTGCAAGGAGACACTATGCTCAGAACTGGTGGTACAGTTTCTTGATGCAAATTTTGTTAGCTGGGGAGCTCTTGCAGATAGAGGAGAGGGTTTGCAAATGGTCGCAGCATTGCAAGCCACAACTTTTCCATGTTGTGCTGTAGTTGCTCCTGCTGCTGGAGATAGCATAGCAGTACTCCATCAGGTTGGCTGGAATTTGATGTTGTTTTCTAACTTCCTAGTACTCAAGTTTGGAGTTGAATTAACAGCTTAAACTATGCTATATTGTGCACGGTTTCATACAGTTTCTTCATTTTGGTAGATAACATTATAGTGATGATTATAATGGAACTTGAAGTAACAAGTTGTAGGAATATATGTTCTAAAAATCTGACAGAAATTTAAATTGATTGTAGAAATTTAGATCATTATAACACCTAAATAAAATTAAAGAATTTGAAGATTTTCTTTAAAATTTAATTAAAAAAGAGATTGTTAAATGAAAATTAATTAATTAATTTTAGTTTATAAGAATTTATTAATTTATAAAATTAACCAATTAATTAATAAACTGATCAGTTTTTAACAACAAAAATTATTAAAATAAATCAAACTAAAAAATTAAAAATTAAACTAAAAATTAAATAGTTAAAATTTTTACTGTCACTCTAATTAAAATTTTTAATGATTGTTAAAATGATTTTGCTTAGACGGAAGGGCCAATCTCACCAGCACAACTGGTGGAGATCCTGCAAAGAACAGTGGAAGAGCAGGGCGTGGCATTTGGCAAACCAAGAGTAGAGGATGATGAGAAGGTGAAGGCAAAAGCCAAAGAGGAAGAAAAGATAAGAGCAGATCGTCAGCTTAGAGAAGAACAAGATGCTGCATATTTCGAAGCGCTAAAGATTGACAAGGTGTGTACACATGTTACATTCCATGGCTTGTGATATGTTTTTCTCAGATTTGCAGGGATAATTGTGACAATTAACTGCCAATTTTTCCTTGCCAGGAAAAGGAAAGACTAAAAAACATGCCTTCACAGAAAAAGGTTCAGAAACCTGTTGAAACCTTGAGCAAAACAAGTTATGAGAAGCTTAGACACAGCAATGTAACGGAAAAACAGTATGCTAAAGGAAAAGAAGTTTCCACAGCTAGAGAAGCTCAGAATAAAGATTTTGGTAATTGGTCTAAAGATAATCAAATAACACAGGTACTCATGTGCAATCTTTCTGCCATTTTGTTAGGTTCCTCTTTTCCTTTTCTGTTTTCATATCAAATCATAATTTCAATACTGCATGAATATGCAGATAATGATACGCTTTCCAAATGGTGAAAGAAAAGAACAGAGTTTTTCTTGCTCAGACAAGATCAGAGCAATTTACATATACATAGATTCACTAGGCCTTCCAGGCATTGTCAATTACAGATTGATCTCAAGCTTTCCTAGAAGAGTCTATGGAGTTGATCAGATGGGAATGACTCTCAAAGATGCTGGTTTCCATCCAAAGGCAACCCTTTTCTTGGAGCTTCTGTAATTGACTTATAGGCTATCGCACAAAATGCACGAAACTTACCAATTTAAATAAATCGAGAATCCCATGTGCAGTATGTTTTTCACTGCCTTTTCAATCGCATCGATGTTCATCAGAATCTCAATCAGTAATGTTTCAAATTTATCAATTCAGACGTAGGACATGATAGGAATAAATGACAAATGATCAAGCAAGCTTCTAAATTGTGGAAGGTTAATGAACTAACATCATACATGAAATCATCATTAAGAAACTGGCTCCTGAAACCTTTTCAATATAAAAACCAAGTTGCATTCTTCTATACTTTATGATCCTGCCGGTCTTTTCGCCATATCCACCAATACGAACCAACATAGTTAAAGTCAAAGTTTGGCCTTGTCACTGCACTAAAGAACAGCATGCTTGGTGGATAAGACTATGATGCAAATGCCCAATATGACTACAACTTCAGCTACTTTTCTAACGTGGAAAGAAGCAACGGATCTATCAATTGCACCTACATTTTCTATGCAATAATTCTCAGGCTGAAAACTTGGACAGAGAATGGAATTTCTTGTTCAAACCCACTTGCAATAAAGTGAAAGAACAGAATCATTGTAAAGAGATAGGATTGGCTAGGTGGGTAGTTGGAGACAATGGAAGAAGGAACACAGACATGGAAGACAGAATTATGACAAGTAGCGTAAGCATAGTGAAGTCGAAATTCAGGAATGATTTGTAAAGACTTTAACTTTTTGACCCTAGAAACTTCAGAACAATATTATACCTCTTCTGGGGATTTCTTCTTCGAAAATATGACAACTTTGGTGGCCCGTTTGTCATTAAGAAGACTAAAAGAATCGAAAGAAATGGGATTCAGTTCCTTTTTCCTTTTCCAGTGTGTTCTCGAGATATGAATGTGTGACGAAGCTATGTGTGTAGTTACACGTGACGAGTCGACCATTAGAGTTTTTAAGGCCCAACTTTGGCTATGCGCCTCATGACCAGATGGGTCGTGTGATTTTAGGGATTTATGACAAGGACTTGAAGAAAACACGCACTTGTCTATTTCTGGGAGGCCCAGCCAGCAATAGTAATGGATCGGACTAGGTCAGTGATGGTTAATGGTGTGACGAAAGTTGGATGACAATTTTTAACCAAAAAAGAGAAGGAAACGGCAAAATTGAAGATGACAAACCATCAGGCAAAGGCATGCACTAGATCTTAACAAAAAGATGCAATTCAGCAACTGCTTGCCAGGGGCAAATGTAACAACCATCAAGAGACTTGCCTTCCTTGGACCAAACCAAAATTATATCTTGACAGATAGGTTCTCCATCCTACAGATTCTGGTGGCTGCTGTCCTGAATTCTGATTCAAAATATAGTACAACTGAGCTAAGATCACGTGATTGTACGTTACCCTTTCTCGCTTCATTTCTGGGTGCACTTAGGGTATCCACCGACAGAATTAATGACTAATTCTTTCGTTGCGAGAACATCTTCAATATGGGAGGGCTACAGCTGACCCAGGAGCTTGCTGCATTTTTAAGGGTGGGATTCGAACCCCGAATCATTTCTTGCCTCATTTCAATCTTACGAACCACTCTACTGAATTTATTATCAAATTGAGTTCTAGTACGGTATTGTATCAGTATCAGTTAATACTAGGTACCGTTTTAAATAATTTTTTAAATTTATAAAATATTTCTAATTTTTTAAAATTATAAATAATTTATTGATATATTGTACAGTTGTATTGTATCTTTTTAACTTTGTCTCCAAAAATTATAATAATAAATAATAATTGCAATTTTAATTTAATTTATAAAATTAATTTAATAATTATTAATAAATATAATTAAATTACAAACATATAAATTTCAAATAAATTTTGATTTAATAATTAAAAAATATATAAATAAATATTAGTTTATAAATAATAATTTTTAAATTATTTATTTTAAAAATAAAATAGTTTATTAATACTTTATTAATTAATATTATATAAAATATTAAAATAAAAATAATTTATTTTTAAGATTTATTTAATTTATAATTATTATTTGTATAAATTATTTATTATCATTTTAAAATAAAAATTAATAATTAATAATAATTATAAAATTTAAAGTAAATAAAATAACTAATTTAGGAAAGGAGAAGTAAGAGGGAGGGAGCAAGATTTTAAAAATTTTGTAAAAAAGTCCTTCAATTTTAAAAATTTTCTATATTAACTAATTTTTGGTCGATATTTTGAATACTCGTCAATACTATCCTAAACAGATTGGTATCAACCGGTATTTAAATTTAGTATGACCAACTCTTTGTTTCGTGCTGGTTTTGGTCGGGCACTGGCCGGTACGAAACGATATTCACAGTAATGCCTCGGTTACTTCATCAAGAAAAAACTCCACTTATGTATTTTAAATAAAAATAAATTAATAATTAATAGATTACTTATAATTTCTTAAATTGGTTTAGTATTTCTAATAAGAACAGGAAAATTAATTAAATTTCGAGACACCAATATCTTTATTATTATTATTTTTTTGAAACTACCAATATCTTTATTAATATGGCGAAATGTTGTTAGATATCATACTAAATTTATGAAACAGGACAAACCATGATGCCGTCGACTCGTCGGTAAAGCTGGTGGCTTGTCGTTTGATCAGACACAACTAGAAAGAAAGAAACGCCCGGTATCGTTTAAAATTGGAGCTCCAAGTGGAAAACTAGAAGAAGAAGAAGAAGAAGTTGTTGGGCAATGGCGCTTCGTTCGTGTCATAGTCTTGGCCGTCCATTGTTTGCTTCTCTTAGTAAAACCCCATGTCGAAATTCCAAATTTTTTGTTAAGAATTGTAGCTTCGACCCAACTCAGTCGCATAAGGTAGCTACCGTCCACATGTCTTCTTCTGTTCTTTTAGTTTCATGCTAGGTTCTTGGTTTTCTGGGTTTTGTTTGGTTGCTGAGAAAATTTAGGTGAAGCAAATATGTTTAATACATAAGGAATGTATTAGACCTTTGCTTTCAAGTGGGTGTTTTTCTTTCACGAGTGCTTTTTAGGATATTTAACATTCATGCATTCTTCTTCTTCTTTTTTTCTGAGAATGAAAGTTGATTAGGTGAGCTCAAAAGGGCAGTTTTAAATTGTGAATATAGTGAAAATAATGGTTTAAAGGATCCAAAAACCAAAAAAATAAAAAGCAACATGTAAATGCATTTCATTTTGTGCTTTCTTTACAATTTTTAAGTTATAGATGATCCTAATAGCTTCTCTTGTTTTGTGTGTTTGTCTTTTACAATTAACAGCTAGTTTTGGAAGTAAAAGATAAACTTGAAAGAGATTACAATAGTCTTCCAGTGGGGAAAAATGGACGAGATGATGAAGATATGATCCTCTGGTTCCTAAGGGACCGGAAGTTTTCTGTGGATGAAGCTGTTTCAAAACTGACCAAAGCCATCGTATCCATTCATTTCTTTACATTTCATTTTCCATAGTGAATCACATAATGATTGGCATATATCGTTTAGCTTGTTAAAATTGGCTTGATTTTCCTTCTACTGGTCATTGTGCATCAGAGATGGCGACAAGAATTTGGGATGTCTGCATTGACTGAAGATTCAGTAAAAAGTATTGCAGGAACGGGAAAAGCCTATGTGCATGACTCCTTTGATGTCTATGGAAGGCCTGTGCTTGTAGTGGTGGCATCTAAGCATTTTCCTGATGCAAGTGTTGGATGTGAAAATAGTCAGTTTTATGTCTGCTGAAAGAAAAGATTGTACATTGTCAGTTCCTTATGTTTTACCAATTTGTATTAGACATGTACTTCTGAAGAATGTCGAATGCTTTTTGATTCAGTATATCCATTGAGAGAGAGTAATTTTGGCAACATTTGCTCAACCACTTACATTTGCTTTCTGAGATTATTATGACAAGTAAAACACTTTAGATTAGTCATTCGTTCAAAACATACCTGGAATGAATCACTATGTAGTTGTTATCCTGTTTCCTTGAATGTGTAGTCACTGATTACTATTATTCGTTGCTTTCAAAGGTGAGATTTTGCTTAGTGGAAACCATCAGAACTGAATACTTTACAGAACAGACTCTGCCAGCAAATTTTAGAGATTGATAATTTTTTCCCTCTCATACGGGGATACATTCATATGGTTTTCTTCAAGCTTAACATCAAGGTTATTTGTAGGAATTAAGGAAACAAAGTGGATCATTCTCAGGAGGCAGTTCATATGGAGCAGGTTTTCCTGGATATCATGAAAGTCGGTTGGATAAAGATTCTACTTGTGTCCCAAAAGTCGGCTCTTACTAGATTATTACAACGAATTCATTGGATTGTTACACATAACGGGACTATTCTGACATTAGAACTCGAATTTGATGATGAAAAAAAGCTTATGTTCAACTGTACACTTTAGAGTTGAATGAGTGTAAAAGCTTTCAACTTTGCAATTTACGACCATATTCATGCTTACTGAACTGGGATGAGGAAATTAAAAAATTTTATGGGGGAGTTTTTAGAAACTGGCAATGGGTTCCTTGATATAAGAGCCAATTAGTAGTTACTAGATCAAAAGTCTTATAAATAATTTTTTAAAAAAATAAAATTAAGTTAAAATTAATAAAGGTGCTTTTTATTTTTATGTTGCCAAACAGTCTACTTTATGAAGCACTTTTAAAAAAGTTATTTTTTAATTGACAGCCAAACAGTCAACTAGCTTTTCAAAAAAGCTCTTTTCAAAAAAGCTCTACTGGCAAAAGTTCTACTGACAAAAGCTCAACCAAACGGACCCTTAGTATCCTTGTATTCACTTTCTTGTATGTTTGACCAAATTTCCAAAAGCCTATAAGTAGCTTATTTGAGCAAAGGCTTCATTTATTAGAGAGAGTTTGAACTTTTGTATCATTTGTATCAATTGAGAGTAATATAAAATTTGACAATTTTG
>JANZLX010000007.1:21642170-21654219 GCA_025531955.1 Erythroxylum orinocense | reverse complement strand
CTAAAACCTCAAAATAATTTAAACATGCCTCAAAATAATTAAAACATGCTTAATACGAATCGGGGCCCAACATCTGCAATAAACACACAGACGAAATTTATAAAATAGGACAAACCATGCTGTCGTCGACTCGTCGGTAAAGCTGGTGGCTTATCGTTTGTTCAGACACAACTAGAAGAAAGAAACGCCCAATATCGTTTAAAATTAGAGCTCCAAGCAGTGGGAAACTAGAAGAAGAAGAAAAAGAAGTTGTTGGGCAATGGCGCTTCATAATATTGGTCATCCATTTTTTGCTCCTCTTAGTAAAACCCCATCTTGAAATTCCAAATTTTTGGTTAAGAATTGTAGCTTCAACCCAACTCAGTCACATAAGGTAGCTACTGACAACATGTCTTCTTCTTCTGTTCTTTTAGTTTCATGCTAGGTGCTTTGTTTTCTGGGTTTTGTTTGGTTGCTTAGAAAATTTAGTTGAATCAAATATATTTAATACTGAAGGAATGTATTCTACCTTTGCTTTCAAGTGGGTGTTTTTCTTTCATGAGTGCTTTTTAGGATATTTAACATTCATATGCTCTCTTCTTTTTATAGGGGCCCAATGTATGTAAGGAATATCCTTATCAACTAACTATAACTAGATCAATTTACCTCTACCATTGAATTTCTGCTTCTAGCGAGGGATTGAATTGCAAATGTAATATCCATTACAGGTGCATGATCCTGTTTAGTATCAGAAGATATGTGCATCTTTAGTTGACATTTAGTTAAACATTAGGGACCAAATGTTTTCCTTTCTGACTGACTTTAACTAGATTTCTTTGACTTTGTTTCTGAATCTTTTCTTCTAGCCAGGAATTGAATTGCAAATGTCATATCCATGGTAGGTGTATGATCTTGTTGAGGATCAAAAGCTTTGTGTATTCTTAATTAAGAAGGTAATGGCAAAACTCACACCTCAGAAAGAAAAGATACTTGGCATATTTGATTTAAGGGCCTTTAAGACAGCTAATGTTGATATTAACTTCCTGACATTTTTGGTAACTTTTCAAGTCATATGTTCAATCTACATGAATAGATGAGAAATTTTCGTATTTGCTTTGGTTATTGCTTGCTTTATGGTGTATGTACTCTTAAAAATTTTGTTGAACTTATCGCATGGAAGTGCTCAGATTGTCAAGTCGTAGAATAGAATGTTTTTATGTCTGCTGAAAGAAAAGATTGTACATTGTCAGTTCCTCATGTTTTACCAATTTGTATTGGACATGTACTTCTGAGGTGGTTTTTACCTCGTCTCTAGTGACTTTACTGCTCTAAAGATGCTGACTTTGATGGGACTATATCCCCACAGACTCCTGTTCCTCATTCCCAGTGCATAACTAGAAAACAAAACCAAAGACAACATCGTGCTTGCTTTTTTCTCTTTGCCATGATTGTTGCAAATGTCCTCTCAAAACATTTTGGGTTGACTTAATACTTCAATTGCTGGCAGTTTGATGTATTTTACTACTACTATCCAAAGCGTCTGGACCAAGTTCTCTTTGTGGATGCACCTTTCATATTTCAACCAATTTGGCAGTTGGCCAAGCCCTTGTTAAAGTCATATGCTTCCCTGGTATGGTACTGCTGCCTTTATATTTCATTACTTTTGTCAAGTTGCTGATACAGCTAGTTGAAGAGATGTATCTTTTTATACAGCACTGCCGATTTTGGGCTCAATTTATTTTCACAATTCATCGACGATACAAGTCCATTGCTTGATACAAATGCAAATAGATTAGCTTAAGTCAATACTTGTTCGAGTAGGATAGCTAATTTTACTCGTTCTTGAGCTTCAAGACCTAAATCTCAATACAATTCAAGAGAGGTTCTGTTTGCTTGAAGAATGTAGAACGCTTTTTGATTCAGTATCCATTGAGAGAGAGTAATTTTGGCAACATTTGCTCAACCTCTTACATTTGCTTTCTGAGATTATTATGACAAGTAGAACACTTTAGATTAGTCATTCATTTAAAACATACCTGGAATGGATCACTATGTAGTTGTTATCCTGTTTCCTTGCATGTGTAGTCACTGATTACTATTGTTCGTTGCTTTCAAAGGTGAGATTTTGCTCAGTGGAAACCATCAGAACTGAATACTTTACAGAACAGACTCTGCCAGCAAATTTTAGAGATTGAGATCATGTCTGGTTTCGATCACCATATGGATTTCGGTCCTGAAGTTTATCCAAGTTATATCCATCAAAGGTACACATTGAAACAACGTTATACCTATGCTTGGCTTTCAGTTTGTTTTTTTCCCCCCCTCATACGGGGATATACATTCATATGGTTTTCTTCCAGCTTAACATCAAAGTTCATTTGTAGGAATTAAGGAAACAAAGTGGATCATTCTCAGGAGGCAGTTCATATGGAGCAGGTTTTACTGGAGACTGATTTGCGGTTCATTTGAATGTAGTAGCCATCCAAGATTATCAGCATGAAATAAGAAGAGGGTACTAACAAACTCTTTTCCTCTTTCAAGACCAAGGCAAAGACGTTTTCTCATTTGTAACTGAAGCAGATTTTAGAAAACAGTTCCTTCTGTACCTGAAAGCCATCTGATTAGATGATAATAAATTACTACCCAATTACTGAAACTAAAATGGAACTAATAATGGCAATGGCAAAGAGTCATCGTGCTTTTCACCAGAAAAAGATATTCCTTAAGAAATTGAGAATCTTGTAATCATCTTTACATTTCTTTGACAAGACAAAGCAAGTTAATAATAAATACTCTGGATTCCAATGCCAACCTGTTCGAAGAACAAAACAGGGACAACCGCTTGTGTAGAGGAATCTACAATCTTATTGATTGTTCTGTTCGAAGATAAACCCTTTTTGTCTCTGTCAAGCCAATAACATGATTCTAGCTTTCCACAATCAGAAGTACTTTCTTCATGCGGATTTGTATGAATAGAACACACAGAAATAAGTATACAACATCTGGTCTTGTGGTTTTTCTGTTTGTACACATGGTGTGTACTTCATCCAATTCATCTTTGTTACTGTATCCTGTGATTCCCTTCTCAGGTTGTTCCAGTATTTTCAAGGTGCCAACCGAAACCTTTCTAGGATTCCAATGACAGCTCCTGTTGTGACAAGCATAGTCCCAGGAGCTGGCCCCTTTTCTTCATCATCCTATTTTGTTAGGCTCTACTTGCCTACAAAGTTCCAAGCCCACCCACCTGTTCCACACTCTGAACTGCATCTCAAACCTTATATATGGCAGAGTCGCTGTGTTGCAGTGAGAACGTTCTCAGGATATGCCACTGATGACAACATAGCAAACGAAGCCAAAGAGCTTGCTCTCAGCTTGAGTAGGTCACCACGGGCCAACACAACATTTGTAGATAGCAACAAAGCCTACTCTGTTGCTCAGTATGATTCTCCCTTCCAATTCATCGGTCGTCTCAATGAAGTGTGGGCAGATGTTAAGGCCTCTGGACTAGAAGGTTGTGAGGACAGTAAAATATCTACCTACTGAAGTAAATGCAGCGTGAGTGGAAGAACAGTTGACTTGTAAATTTTGTGTGTTCTGAAGAATAAAGCATCGAAGAATCTTATGTACGCTACGAACTCTTTTATCAGTATGTACAAACTATATGTTTACTATTGCCTGCTGCACTTATCATTACTGAGATTAGACTATTACGATTTTCTGCCGATTTACTACATATGGAGGGAAACAGCTATTTCACACAATTGCTCAAACTGTCGACAATTTGATAAAGATTAAAGAATGTGCTTTCGGATCAAAATAGAAAACTGTTTAAGCTTTTCAAAGTTGATTCATTCTTCTCATTGTTCAGAGTTCACATGTCACAATGCTTTAACTTAAAAGCCCGTTCGCAGCACGACGAGAGATGACAAGAATTATCACCTACTCAGATCACATCCCAGCAGGTTCTTTCCTTGGTCCTGAAAGAATCCTTAGCTGCTGAGGTTTAGTATCGATCTTTGCAGTTATCTCAATAAGGAGACTCTGAAAAGGACAGGTACATTGTTCGTTGCTTTTGTTAGCAACGGCCCTTTTCTTATCCAGTCTCAAGAGTTTTATTTGACAATTGGGTTCCAAAAACACAGTAATCTGTAAAGAGGTCAGTGGCTCGTGGTACCTAGTCGTTGGCTTCGTACATAAGGCTTCCCTCTTAGCTTTACAAGTGCTCACAAAGTCATGATGCGTTGCATCTTCTTCATTGCATTCGTAAGCAGACGACTCGCAGGCATTTTCATTCGAATCTGTCCTCCGCAACATTTTGCTTGGAAGCTAAAACTTCACAATGGCCATGCTCCCGCCCCACATGTTTTTAACGCTATAAGGCATCTTTATTTGAAGCAAAAGTCTGACGGTTCCCACCGAGCACTGCTTATGCACACTGAAAAAAGAGGCTTTTCCTATACTTTTGTGAGAGGAGCAGCATATGCATGAAAACCAGGGAGATAAAGATAAAGATATATACAAGAGTTTTATGTATAGCCCTGAAGCACAAACATCCAACAAGGGGCAAACAAATCTTATCAAACATGTACTCAGCATTTCCATTCGATTTTTCTAACACAAAAGAATAAATGAATCTTAATTTGGCCGATGTTTTGGGTGAATATAAGATGGCAAAGATGGTCCCATAGAAGTAGCCTTCTTGTTAGGTATAGGCAGCTTGACTTGAGTATGGTAAGCAATGAGTGACAGACATAAAAGGAATATGAAAACAAAAATGGGAGAAAAATTGGCCTCCATACTTTTCAGGGACGAAATATTAGTATCACTATAGCTTAGGCATAAATGTTGCCCTTCAGCCAGTGAAGCTCCTAATGTCCACGAAAGATCCCCAGGACCAAATAATCTCTTTGTTGCCAAGAGAGAGAGCATCCTCAATGAGTGAGGTCATATAAGGCACCCGAAAGCAGTATTGACCAACATAATTCTGATTACTGGTTAAGCTGGTATCCTCAATCCATGATTTCAAACAAAATTGCTTTCCTTTCTCCCATATCTTGGTCAACTTAGCTCTTGCATCCAGATTTAATATGCTATTAACAGCGAAAAATCCAGATAAGGCATGAAAGCTACCAGTCAGATGAGCACCATCTCTCAAGTTAAGAACATTACTGGCTGCAAAGCATAGACAAAAATGAATCCATTAAAAATAAACCATGAAACATGAAGTGATTTAGATTAAACAAAATGCATCACACATTGAATCTACAAATACGAAAAAGGTCAAGTATAAACAGTAGGTGCCAATATCAATTAGCATTCTCAAATACCGAAAGCACAACTAAAGAATTACGAGGGGTATTTCATGTCACTAACAATTTTAACTTACCACTTAAAGGGTACATGTTTGTTTGGCAATCAGTTCTAAACGAAAGTTGAGTTGAGTCCAAATGGCTTAAGTTGATAGCAGTAGCTCTTGCAATTTCTTTGCACTGCTCCCAATCTGGTTCTCCAACCAGAAAAGCATATTCCTCTTCCTCTCTAATGTTTGTTTGATTAGTTCTATCTAGCTGTTGACAGATATTGCAAGTATAATTTTGCACAACATTAGAGCCAAAACAAGGATGCCTTACTTTTTGAATTTTATCAGTCATTTCTCCTCCAGGCTGCATCTGACTAAGCATGGCAACTGTCCGATCAAATGCTTCATTCAAGCCAAATGAAGGTAGTGAATAAGTTAAAACTTGATGTTCTATAGGTCCTATGTTTGATCTTATCAACTGTGCATCATTTCTTCTGCTACCGTTTACTTCCACAACAAACTGCAAGGAAGAACCTCCAAGATCAAGAAGTCCCAACGTGGGGCCTGTCAAGGAGTTTCCTAGGCGCCCCATTTTATAATTAAAAGCTATCCAACCATAATAGCTTCTTCTTTCCCACTTAACTCTCTTATCCAACTTCTTCTATAAAGAAAAGAATGCCCTTTTATGACATCCTCCATATCATCCAAAAGCAACCTCGCATCCTCATTATTCAACTTTCTCAATTCGGCAGTAGCTAGAACAAAAATAGGGGTGTACCCATGTCTCTCATGAGGCACCCACTGTTCTGCCCAAAGAATCAATGGTCCCAGTGACGCCCTCACTACACTAGCATTACCAACAAAGTTATGCAAACCTGGCTCAGTTTTCATGCAATGATAACTACAAAAACCTTTTGAATACAATATCTCGGTTGAATTATTGGGATAAGAGCGCACCAACACAGGCCATTCCTGATTGCTTAAACTTCTTGATTTCCACTCGTATACATTCACTCGTGTTCCTGTGCTTCCACAATCCACAACAACAGTATAGTAATTGTTTTCTCTTAAATAAGCTTTCCCATGTTTAAAACTAAAGTAAACACCAAATACTAACAGCAAAACCACTATGACACCTATACATACTTTCAGAACCCGCTTAAATCTTGCAGAACCCGTGATGGAAAGCTTAAGTTTGGATGGCGATTTGGGGTCCATGACTGAATTCTCAAAATGGGCGAAGTCCAAATTACCAAAATGTGATACTTCACTGATCCTTCTTCATTTTGAAGAAAACCCAGGATGAAAAGAACATCAATACAAGCAATAGTTGTATCTGGATGCATCAAAACTGAATCCTAGATACGTACATGTATGACCCCCCGGATACACAAGTTGCAGACTGAATCTACCTACATCATCAGTTTAGAAAAGACTAAGAAATAAGGCCATCTATACCTTGTTAACTCGCACACAAACTTCTTGCTTGTTCTTAATTGATAATCATGAGATAGATGGTGAAGGGCCTGAAGGCTTCTCATTCCTTCTCAGAAGACAACCTCGACCAACTTGCTGGGGCAATAACCTGGCTGAACGTTTTTTTTAAAAAAGTAAAAATAAGGTGAAACCAAACAAAACATTGACCAAGAAGGCATAGCAAATCTAACCCAAGAAATCAGGCTTATCCCATACACCCAGATCCTACTAGCCTTGCACCGTCAATGTCTGAACTAACAGAAATGTCAGAAGCTAAAATGGAATCTAAAAATGAAGTACTAACACTCAATGATGCAGGTTTGCATGTAATAAGGCTACCCGTGCGAGAGAATGAGCCTCCTTATTGGCAATCCTACGCGTCCAATGGAAGGACAAAGGAAGGAAGTGTCGCTTGAGTGAAACACAATTAAGAGCCAAAATTTCAATCTCAGAAAAATTCGATAACGGATCTGAAATAGTTTGAATAGCCGTCAAACAGTCAAACTCCACAATGACATGATCAAAACGTTTTTCCTTTAACCAAGATAGTGCTTCCTTTATCGACATAAGCTTAGCAAGAACTGGGTCAATCCGAAAAAGATAATGAACCGAGATGGTAGCAACAAAACGCCCTCTATCATCTCTGAGAATAACAGCAAATCCTGTAGCATTCTTTTCTGAAAAGACCACCGCATCAACATTACATTTTAGATAGCCCCCCATTGGTCTAGTCCATCCAGACTCGGAAGCACGACTTTCCCCAGTGATGCCAGTAACTCTCATAAAAGTCTCCCGAGAAGCCTGCCAGTCTTGAAGGAAACGGTCAGCGAAATTGATAATCATAGAGGAGGGGAGCTTTTTACCTTGCCATACGCGTAAATTACGGTGGTACCAAAGGCTCCAAAGCATGACTAGCTGACACTCGGTGCTGGAAGTCGATGTATTTTGAAGTAGTTGTGATAAAACGGAGTCGACCCCAAGATTAGGTACCCGCCAGCCTGACAACGACCAGACGTCTTTAGCTTGCGAACAACCCACCAGAACGTGATTTAAATCTTCTGAGAGGCCGCATATATCACAATCTGTGTTGAGTTGAACTCCTTTACGACGTAGCCGATCTTTGCATGGGAGAAAGTCACGGAAACACCGCCAAACAAAATCTTTGATCTTAGGAGGTACAACCATATTCCAAAGCCTGTTCCATGGACCCTCGACGAAAAAATTCCTTATGTCAGTGTACATAATTAGAGCCAGCTTATACCCTGATTTAACTGAATAAGCGCCATTTGAATTATGATGCCAGATAAGTTTGTCTGGTGGTTTGGAGCGAGCGATTGGGATCCTAGAAATACGCCCAACATCATAAGGAGTTAACAAACTCTCTAGCAGTTGTACATCCCCCAGATTCCTCCTCATTAAACAAATCACATACTTTGAGCCCATCGAACTCTGAAATGGACAGGGAGGTGACAAAAAAATTATTGTTTTCATTGATCCAAGGATCGACAAAAACTTTAATCGAAGAACCGTCTCCTAGTCTCCATCTAACACCTTTAATCAGAATGTCTTTAGCTGTAAATATACTCTTCCAAATAAAACTAGAATTAGGACGTTCAGTGGCCTCCAAAAAACTACAAGATGGGAAATATTTTGCTTTAAAAAGCTTGCTCGGAAGCGACTCAGGAAAAGCCAAGAACCGCCAGGTTTGTTTACCAAGCATGGCAAGGTTGAAACAGTGCAGGTCCCTAAAGCCCATACCCCTATATTTCTTCGAAACACAGAGGCAATCCCAACTAGCCCAATGAATTTTCTTGCGATCATCTGTCCCCGAACCCTACCAATATGCATTCATCATTTTCTGAATTTCATCACACATGCCTTGGGGAATAAGAAAGACACTCATATAATAAGCCGACAATGCTTATGCTATCGTCTTGATGACAATCTCTTTACCTGGTTTCGAAGCAACTTATTCTTCCAGCTCGCTATACGCTTACTAAGCCGATCTTTTATAAACGCAAAGACCTGCTTCTTATTCCCCCCAATGAGAGAGGGGAGACCTAAATACCTCCCATGATCAATAGGCGTATGTACCCCTAAGATATCTTCCACTGCACGTCTTTTAGAAGGCTTTGTATTTGAACTAAACATAATGCCAAACTTCTGAAAATTGATAGCCTGCCTCGACGCTTCGTCATAGATACCAAGTATCCTTTTCATGTTTTGTCCTTCAGAGATATTCGCATGAAAAAATAGGAAATTGTCATCGGCGAAAAAAAGATGGGAGACACTAGGGCTGCCTAAACAAATAGTCGTACCATGTATGTCCCCTCTAGCCTCGCTTGCTCTTAACAATGCTGATAAACCTTCAGCACAGAGAATGAAGAGATATGGTGACAAAGGATCTCCTTGCCGTAAACCGCGCTTCGGGATGATAGGCCCTACTTCGGACCCGTTAAACGCCACCGAATATTGCACAGTAGTGACACACATCATAACAAGCTCCACCCCTTTGTTATCAAAACCCATCTTTAACAAAATAAAACGAAGGTAATCCCAATTTACTCTGTCATAGGCTTTGCTAATATCAATCTTAAGAGCTACCTCCCCCTTTTTCCCTTTGCCTTTGTTCTTCATATAGTGAATAATCTCGAAAGCCACCATGACATTATCAGTGATAAGCCGACCCGGGACGAAAGCCGACTGCATGGGAGAGATGATCCTCGGTAGCAAACTTTTTAGCCGGTTCGCTATCACCTTAACTATAATTTTATAAACGACATTGCATAATGCTATGGGCCGAAGGTCTTTCATGCACGTAGGATTGTCTTTTTTAGGAATCAGAACAATCACTGTATCATTAAGTGTGTCCGGAAACTCACAATGCTTCATCCAGTTCCGACAATTTTCAAAAAGATTAGCTCCCAAAATAGACCAACACTGCTAGAAAAAGGCCGGGTTCATACCATCAGATCTCGGGGCCTTGTCCGGATGCATGTCGAACAATGCTGCCCTGAATTCCTTAAATCGTACAGTTGCTAGAAGATGATTGTTATCCTCTTAGCTCACTACCAAGCTAACCGAAGCAAAGTGACTGTAATTCCCACCACCCGACTCTGAAAAGAGCTAGTCAAAATAATCAAGAATGACATTGCCTATCCCTTCATCGTCCACAACCTGCTGCCCATGGTCATCCACAAGTGAATGAAATGGTTCAACCATTTCCTTGTTGAAGCTTGAGCATGAAAATATTTTGAGTTGGCCTCTTCATATTGCAACCAAAAAACCTTTGATCTTTGCTTCCAATAGATGTCTTCCTGGACAAGGAGACAATTGAGTTCAACTTTGAGATTTCGAAAAGAACTGTATTAGTGGTTTTTACGGGACTTCTCCATTTTCATCTTGATAGACTATATACGTGCCTTGAAATTTGATCCTAGATGCTTATGCCAACTTGTCAACCCGACACCACACTCTTTAATTCGATCCAGAAGATTCAGCCTAGCGTTGGCCACCCAAAACCTCGAGACAAACTCGATGAAACCATCCTCTTTAAACCATTTGTTTTCAAATCTAAAGCGACTGATTCCCTTTACTGGAAACCATTGGGCAGCCACCAACTTGATGGGATTATGATCAGACGTAGCACTCACCAGATTGTAAAGCTTGTGAAAGGGAAAAATATCCAACCACTCCTTATTAACAAAAGCACAATCTAATCTCTCCAAAACCCGCGAGCTTGTATCCCTTCCTCTTTCCCAGGTATAGCCAAATCCACTCAGATGTATTTCGACAAGGTTACAGTCCATGATGCATTGACGAAACCTTTCCATCAAAAAATTAGGATAAACCCCTCCGTTCAGTTTATCGTTAGCAGATAGAAGATTATTAAAATCGCCAAAATAAACCTAAGGCATAGTCTGGAGACGTGAAAGGGACCGTAGAAGCTCCCAACTGGCGCGTTTTCTAACATTATCAGGGAAGCCATAGAACCCAATAAGCCGCCATTTAGGATTAGTCGAATCATCAATAATCATGTCAATATGGTTATTTGAATAACCTGTAATAGTAGCAAAAACAACATTCGTCCAAAACATGGCCAGACCTCCACTGCGGCCAAGCCGTTCAACACAAAAACAGAAATTATACTTCAACAACTTTTTTATTTCTTCAATCTTATTAGAATTCGCAATAGTTTCACTAAGAAAAATAATGTAAGGCTTATTGAACCTAACTAGGTCCTTGAGAGCGCGAACTGTCTGGTGGTTGCCTAAATCACGACAGTTCCAAGCTATGTAACTCATGGCTCTCGGCGGGTCTGCTGAGCAAGACTGGCCGTTGATAAGTGATATGTGGTAGTAGACACAAGCACTTCTTCAGTATTCATCTCATCGACACCAATGATTCCTATATCTCCTTGTCTGGGGCGTTTTTTTATTTTCCTCCATGTCCATAACCGAGTCTTCTTTGTCCTTCGGCCCAAACATAAAGGTATCCCTTCGGTTATAATACCATTTTCCTTAGCTAAATGTTGGCCCACATTAGAAGAAGCCCCGACAGTCGTGTGATTTTCTTTCCACAAGTAGATTTTAAAGAAATATACTAAATCTACGATAAAGGCTAGAGTCACATAAAGGATTACGGAAGACTTAGAGATGGATGTACTATAAACTTTTATTTTGGTTTTGGTTAGGATATGTATATTTAAAGAAATGAAGGATCTTATAGAATTGTATTGTAGATTATATATTAAATTTATATATGAAATTTAATTTAGATGAGTTGAAATTTATTAGAGGATGGATAAATTATTTTGTTAAAAGAGTTTAATATGGAGATAGAGTAAAATATATGAGAAATGTATTTAAGTTTTTTGCATGAGATTTTACGAAAATATAGAAAAAACTCTTTCAATTTTTTTTGATAAAGAGAATAATCTTTGCTAGAATAATAAGGATTTAAATAGAAAATTTTGTAATTCGAATTTTTAGGCATTTAAAAATGTGGTAAGAGAAAAATAGGGAAACCTAAAAAGAATTAAGAGAAGGTGATACAAAAATAATATAACAATATTAGAACTTACCGAGAATATGACACATAATAGAAAACTTTAGCATGATAGTATTTAGGTAAATGATTCATCGTAAATAGATACTGAGAGTCGTCTTTAATCTTTTAACTCTTGCCTCTCTTATAGCTAGCTTAAGAGATAATTATTTATCGATATAATAATAATAATTATTATTAATATTATTGTTGTTGTTAATAATGATGATGATGATATATCATCATTGT
>JANZLX010000007.1:21588805-21604255 GCA_025531955.1 Erythroxylum orinocense | reverse complement strand
AAGTGATAGATTTAGAAATGTGTTTGATTGATATGGATTCCGGACAGGAGGTCCGATGATGTATGCTTGTGTTGACGGATTGGAAAATTGTAAAAGTGAGATTTGTGCGAGTATCAATGGTATGAAAGAAAAAGAAAAAAAAAGAAAAAATGTTGTATCAATTTTCGGACTAAACCTTCCATTCGATTTAGCATTTGTTTCAATTCGTATCGAATTCGATTTGCTTCCGATTTGTTTCGCCTTCGCGTCGTTCTTCGGTTTCGTTTTCAATTTCGTCTTCGTTTTTCGGTTGGGATTCGGAAACGGGTCTCAACATTAGGTAAATTCTATTTGGTTGATTTGGACTACACTAATATGCCTGGATTTCTTTTGTTATATCAAGTTGAGTGATATCGTGTGTGAGATTATAAAGGAAGAGAAAGACATCAAGGTTCACAAAATTTGTTTAATTACATGCATTTTTTTTATAAATGTTAATAAAAGATGTTTTGACATTTTAAAAGTAAGATTTCATGTACTTTTGAACAAGCCAACTTATTATACGAAGAAACTAGAATATATCGCTATTGCTTGTTTTGTCATATATAATTTGATTAGAATGTATGAACAAAACAAAGCCTTAGTGTTAAAAATAAAGAGCAAATTGTGAAAAATGTAAATGAGTGAAATATAATATCACTCTTGTACAACTTTGAAATATATCTCAAATGCGAGACAAAAATGCTAGATAAGTACGAATGTTTCAAAGCAATAGAGTAAACGAATATCTTTTATTATTTTACTAAATGACTTAATATAGTTTTAATATTTTATAGGTTCTTATTATATAAATTTGATATGTACATTTTAATAATATTTAATATTCACACTTAATAAAAATCTTAACAAAACAAATTTTCGTCTTAAGCATTTTTATTATAAATCTAAAAAACATGTTTTTGGAAATAAAAATAAAAATTAAAACAAATCTTGCCGTGAGAAACAAAAAATATGACCAAATGACTCTTAAATTTATGAAAAAGGAAATTGTTTTTTCCCCCCTTTTGGTATTTAAATCTTACTTCAATCATCAATGCCAAATTTAATTCTTTTGTAAATTGGCTTGGAAAATTTAAAAAGAAAACAATCATTTAATAATTACTTTTTTATAAAAAGAAGCAATATTATCTTTTATTTTTATCTTAATATTTATTTTTATAATATCCACTTTTAATATTTTTTGGGTTCGAAAGTCCGTATCAAATAAATATCAGGGGCAACCAATCTTGCTTCTTCTTAAGCTTTGCCTCTCTCTCTTTCTCTCCATCGTCTCCTTCCTCCGATCTAGAGATCCATAACTCTTTAAATCCGTAGTCCCATCGTGCGTGGATCTCTCTTCGTCGCTCTACACTACCGGCCAGAACTTCCGATTAATCACTCTTTCTACGTCTTGTTGTCTCCAAACCCGCTTCCTTCTTCCAATTTTTCCCTCTCTAGGGTTTCCACACAAAAAAAAATCTGAAGTATAAAAAAGATTTTAAAGCTTTCTGATCCAAGGCAAGCTTGTAGATATTTACTTTCACTTTTTTGTTCATTGATTTGTCTGACGTTTGTTTGTCTTGCTTCGTTAGAGAATGGATTTGGGGGTTGGTTCCTTTTCTCGTTCTTGGTTTAGTTTGGGTATATTGTTTGATTACTTGATTTTAATCGTCTAAAGATGGTGTGCTTATGACTGATTTTCTTTCGGAATATTTGATGTTCGGAATTTGTTAACGTCATTGCTTTCTTTGATTCTCTATTCTACTTGTAATTTTTATTTTGTTGGTTTTAAAGCTTAACTCAGGTGTATGATTAAGTGTAAGGATATCCATTGGGATGTCTTTTGTAGGTTGAAAATGGCACTGCTTGTTTCTCTTTCCCCCGGTTTCTCGTTTTTTTTTTTTGGAAGGACTTAGTTGATGCTGGAATAGTAATCGTGTCTTGTCATTTATTATCCTTGGTTGGAAGACTTCTCAAAGGCTACAGCTTTCAATTAATGGATCCTAACTGATTCCTGAAAGAGGATGAATAAGTATTTGAGATGCTATAATATGCATGGTAGTGTGACAAACAATGCCTTGAGAGATTCTTTTGTTGGGTATGAAATCTATGTGAAATAAGATGCAAATGGAGTCTGTTTTGATGGAGAATTGGATTTAGTTGTTAACAAATTGGTGTTTATAGGGTGCTGATATAAAAATGCAGTTTATAGGGTGGGGATATTTATTTAGTGCGAGTGACAATAAGCTGAGTTGGAAATATGCAATGAATATAGTTTTTGGACCGTGCTAATAATGGTTTGATTTCACGTTCACACTTTCTAAATGCATGGTGGTTTTGGTTTATGGGTATCAACCAAAGATGAAGCAGGATTGATGTGAAAATATGAAAAATTCCCTTCTTATTCCTTCTCTCTTCTCCGGGATAAGTACTGGCATATATGTGATAAAATATTGGTTGTCGCTATATTTCTTTCTTGACTATGGGTTCTGGGTTCTAGTCGCCCCGTAACTCTTCCTCAGCCTTGCTTGGGTCTCCCACTTTCTTCATATCGTCAGCAAAAATTTGATGTTGATGATATGTTAGCTAAGGTCCGAGTTCTGGATTGAACAGGTTAGGAATTAGTTGGAGAGAGAACAGTAGAGAATTAAACAATTCTTGAGGAAAGATCTTATGTACTTTATGATCTTTGTTGGAAGTCAGTGACTTCTTATTCTTACTTTGGCTTTTACTGAAAGATGTCAAAGTTTTCTGGTGCGGAAATATGACAAATGTGCACAGCAATGTAAATGGTGAAATGAACTTTGTGTAAGACAGTTATCTAAAGCTTGAATTTTTCATAGTAGGTATTCGTTGACTATTAGCAAATTATGGGGAGGGATCCTGATTGTTGCCCGTGCATGCAGAATCAAAATGTAAGAAAAAGTGTGTAGTTTCTGTTAGGCCCTAAACATTTTTTTTTCTTTTGTATACTTTTGCATGTTCCTGTTGTGATACTGAACCATAATATCTTCTTTTGATCATATGATTTAATGTATGAACAATGTCATTGTGTTTCAATCTGTATGGAATATAATCTGGCTTGTCCATTATGTGCTTGTTCTTTATCTTAATTCATTCATGTGATGGAATTTTATAGATCTTTTTACTTTACAGGTTTTATGATAAGTTCATTGAATGATCTTGCTAAACAAACTGAATTATGACATCAAACATGTTGGCTGGAGAGCGAAGGTAATGCTTTTATCGTTGATATTAAACAATTTCCCACTATACAAAGTTTTACTTTATATATCATGTGTCTGGGCAGGTAGGCTGCGATGTGATCCTTCATGATTGGTTTCTGTGATATTGGCTTCGTTTTTGTTTGTAATTTTAGTGGTTACTGATCTATGTACTTAACAGAGATAAATTTGTGGCACGTAACAATTTCCGGACTATGACCATATTATGTTTTGGATTCTGATTGTTACACTTTTCTAAAATTTCTTTCTATATCTTTTGATGGAAATATTAATTTTTTATTCAGTGTCTTAGTTTACAATATTGAATTTTATTATAATAAGCTAGTGTAATATAAGTGTATATGTTCAAAGGATATATACTATATGTGTACTCACACATATTTGATGTTTAGTGATCAAAGGATATCTTCTCTTGATACAGTGTTTTTGTGTGTGTGTCCCTAGTTGGTCTTCTTCTTTCCAGTATATGTTTGACTGGACTTCTCTTGCATAACAATTAAATTGTAATTGCATTATGATTTGTGAAAGGTAACAACTTTTTAGTGTTGTTAAATTAGTATGCATAAAAACATAAGTATGATAGTTGTGTTATTGAATTTTATTGGTGGTGGTATTATTTTACAAACATAAGAACATAAGTATTGTTATAATTGATTTGGAGATTGCTTGCAGATGGGCTTCTGCAAGAAGAGGTGGGATGACTGTCCTTGGCAAAGTTGCTGTACCAAAACCTATAAACTTACCCAGTCAGAGGTATTTAGTTTCTCCTCTAAACTTTCCTGGTCTGGTGAAATATTCTATTAAAATTTAATGTTCTCAATAGATTTAATGTTCTCTCTGCTCCTTTTAAGGCTAGAAAATCGTGGTCTGGATCCGAATGTTGAAATTGTACCAAAGTGAGTAGTTCAGCTACCATGCCAATGTTATTCTATATCTTGCGCTATTTTCCTTCTGTTGATCTTCAGTCCATGCAAGTTTTTTGAAAATTACTATCTTTGCCATAGGCATTCTCTCTCACTTTTTCCTGCTTGAAGTGATTGATTTCTGACCCTTGACAGGGGAACCCACAGCTGGGGCACTAAGTCACCTTCTTCAGCATCAAATGCATGGAGTTCTTCGTCTCTTTCTGCAAATACTGATGGTGGTGCTGGTTCTCCAAGCCACCTCAGTTGTCGCCCTTCATCGGGTGAAAGTGGCACTCGACCATCAACTGCAGGCAGTGACAGAAATCATGAGCCTATTGCTAATGCGTGGGGTTCAAATTCAAGGCCATCATCAGCTTCTGGAACATTGACATCAAATCAGACATCACTTGCATCATTGCGTCCTCATAGTGCTGAGACAAGACCTGGTAGTTCACAATTATCACGGTTTGCTGAGCCTTTGTCCGATAACTCTGTGGCATGGGGATCAACTGGTACAGTACAGAAGTTGGTATGTGTCTTAAGGCTGCACTTTGAATGCCAATAGGCTACAGTTTGACTTCGTAATCTATGTGATACTTGAATTGGATATTTATGGCACTTCAGGGAATGGAGCCCTCCAAAAATGATGGTTTTTCTCTGATTTCTGGGGATTTTCCTACGCTTGGTTCAGAAAAAGAAGCTTCTGGAAGGAACCCAGACTCCCAAGGTTTTAATTTTGAATATTGCTTTTTATTTTACTACTCGTAACTTGTGTTTGGTAATGGGCACTGTTTTGGTTGGTTGGATGTCTTCAAATGCAGTTGTTACTGTTGAACAACCATTTTAAAGTTTGGACGTATCCACTTTGATTCTCGATATCTTTTCTTGTTTGATTCCTTAAGTGATCCCTTCTCGGAAAAGAATTCATTACACTTTATGCCTCTGTTGATTTCTTAACTGTCTTCATAACTGCAGATTATGGTTCTCATGTTCGGCCTAGCTCTTCTTCTGGTGGAGTGACAGCAGGGAAAGAGAGGTCCGAGAATTCTGTAGGTTTGTTTCTTTGCACGTAGCTTTGAATTATACTCCAAAGATCTACTGCATGAAGATTCTTTTATACTAATATTTGCATTTTTTTTAATGTCTTTTCAGGTGATCCATCTATAAATGGAAATGTTAAAAGTGGAACTGTAGCTTCTTGGAGAAAAGACGATCCATCATACAGTGAAGATGGAGCCCAAACT
Source organism: Erythroxylum orinocense (assembly GCA_025531955.1). Classification (NCBI taxonomy): domain Eukaryota; kingdom Viridiplantae; phylum Streptophyta; class Magnoliopsida; order Malpighiales; family Erythroxylaceae; genus Erythroxylum; species Erythroxylum orinocense. The sequence goes on along the minus strand of JANZLX010000007.1, from coordinate 21,598,843 downwards.
GCTACAGAGAAGTGGCATACTGATCCCCAAGTGTATCCTAATTCGAATGTTCCGCCTCAGCATTATGATGCTTGGCGTGGTCCTCCTGTAAATAATCATCCAAGTGGTGTTTGGTATAGGGGACCTCCAGGAGGTCCTACTTTTGGTCCATCAGTTGCGCCAGGTGGTTTTCCCATGGATCCATTTCCATATTACCATCCACAAATGCCCCCAGCTGCTATTGCTAACCAACAGCCTGGTCCTCCACCAGGAGCTGGGCCTAGAGGACCCCATTCAAAAAATGGAGATATGTTCCGTCCGCATATCCATGAGCCTTATGTACATCCTGGGATGCCAATTAGGCCTGGTTTTTATCCTGGTCCTGTTCCTTATGAGGGATATTTTGGTCCTCCCATGGGTTACTGCAGCGCCAATGACCGAGATATTCCATTTATGGGAATGCCCAGGGGTCCCTGTGCATTTAACATTTATTCCGGACAGGGTGCTCCTGATCATGGTAATCCCCATGGTAGGTCCTCTGGATTTGGTCCTGGTGGTAAATCAGTGGTTTCACAACAGGGGGAGCCTGGGCATCCTCAAGATGCTCAAGGAACATACAGAGTTCTTCTGAAGCAGCATGATGGTTGGGAGGGGAAAGATGAACAGAGGTGGGATGACTTTGTGACAAGCAATGCATCAGATCCTGGGAGAGTAGAGCATCTTAGGAACTCTTCATACGGAAATGGATGGAGAGGAGATAACAAGGATGAAGGGATGCTGACAAGTAGAAATGCATTCTCTGGAGAAGCTCTGGAGGCAGTTGATAATCAAGGAGGCATGCCTTTGAAAGTCAAGGCATCAGAAAGAGCTGGAAACATGAAGTCGTCTGATGATCGGCCAACTAGGAAACTGGAAAATGCGGATAATTCAACTTCTACTTTCCAAGGGATATCAGCAACACCAAAAGATCCCAGTCTGATTCAGAAAATAGAAAGTTTAAATGCTAAGGCTCGTGCTTCTGATGGAATAATGGAAGTTAAATCCACTTCCAGCAGAGAGGAATCAAAGATAGTAGTTTGTGATGTAAAGAGTGATCGTTATAGTGAAACTTCTGGTATGGATACAGGATTTCCAGATAGAGGTCATCCAAGTGGTGTTATCAATACGGCCTCCTATGAAGACCATATGACTACTCCAGATAGACGCCTTGAGTCAGTTGCTGCGACCAGAACAATGACCGCCAGGTGGGTTTGTAACTTGCTTGCTTTAGTTGGACATATATCTGAAATTCCCAACTTCAGAATGAACTAATATATAGATTCTCAGGAGATCCACTAATGGCACACACAATAGGGTTGATTTTCGTGGTAGAGGAAGATTTAGTGCACAAGAGACTGATGGTTGGTGGATGAAATCTGAGTCCACAGACCTGCCTGGTGTAGTATCTTCTTCAGATTCTAGAAGTGCCTGTACTGTTCAACGGCAAGGCAATGCAACCTCCGTGGGGGACCCTGAAAAATATGGTTCATGTCTGCAAGGAAAGGATAGAGAGTCTCTGCCACCTGTCTCATATACGTGTGATAGCCAGGTACTTGTGGCTGTTTCTTTTTTATTTATTTCTTCTCCCTACAGTTAGGTTTTCTGGATTTTTTATTAATTACGAGTCATCTATTCAGCGTGTTAAGATGAGAGAGGCAGCCATGCAACGACACAAACAACGAGAGAGGGAAGAGGAAGAACGAATAAGAGAGCAAAAGGCAAAGGCATTGGCTAAATTGGAAGAGTTGAACAGGCGAACACAAGCAGGAGAGGACATAATTCCAAAATCAGAAACTCTTCCTGTTAGTGTCATCCTTGATAAGAAGGAAAATGTCCTGGCCTCAGCCCAACCAACTGTGGCTGGTAGCAAATCTGGGGAATCAAGCTCTGCTGTGATTCTCGGCAAAAATGCTGATGAGCAGGGTAGTGATAGCGGTGTTGCAGGGGTTGAGAAACCTTCCAGTTTGTCCAAAGTAGTGTTGCAGGGGGGATCAAAGACTGCTTCCATGGAGCCTGTGCTGCTTGAACAATCAGAACCATTGCAATGTGCTGTTTTTCATTCTGACTCTTTGTTCTGTAGTACTACTACACAGGTTTCTGACAGTATTGCCTCTAAGCAGAAACATGCAGGGTACAGACAAAAGCTAAAAGTTCCCAACGAGAATAATCCTACAGAAAATTTTGTTTCTTCATCAACGACTGAGACATTAGGTCATATTGGTCTAACATCTATACCCCCAGTTTCTTCTGAGGATATTGGCAAGGAGACTTCCTCAAACAGTGAGGCAAGGCTGCCTGTGAATCCACATGTAGTTGAGTCTTCAACACATAATCGAAAGAAGAATAAGAGTATAAGAAACAGGCAGAGAGCAGAGGAGGCCTTACCTACTGTGACTTCACCCCCAATGATACCAAGAGGTACAACTGCTTTGGCCAATGTGGCTCAAGGTGGTGAATCAAAGATTTCTGAACCTTTGTTGGATTCCGGGTCACTTCACTCACAGACTGATTCGAAAGATGTACTCCAGTCCTCAGAACAGCGATTACCTGACGAAGAATCCCGCCCTCAAGTAAATAACCAGTGGAAATCTCAGCATTCACGTAGATTGCCTAGAAATTCGCAGGGCAATAAATTGATAGAGAAATTCCACAGTGGTGATGCTGTTGTGTGGGCTCCAGTTCGGTTGCAAAATAAAACAGAGCTCTCTGATGAAGTCAGTCAGAAAGCCCCAGTTGAGACTGTTGTTTCATCTATAAAGATTGATCAACAAGTGCAGAATAATCCGAGGAACAAGAGAGCGGAGATGGAGAGGTACATTCCAAAGCCTGTTGCTAAAGAAATGGCTCAGCAGGGAAGTAGTCACCACTCATTGATTCCTCCGGTTAGTCAGGTTACAGCAGACCATAATGCTGGACGACCAGAATCAGGTTCTTTTGGTGCTGAAGGGTCTCAAATATCTGATGCATCTGTTGCAAAGGTAGGGCCTCCTTCTGAGTCAAGAAACTTGGAAGGTCGGCAGAGTAAGTCAGGAAAAGTGCATGGATCATGGCGCCAACGGGGTGTAGTGGAGCCAAGCAATTCTAACCAAAGTAGAAATGCTCAAAAACCTATTGAGCATCAAGTGCAGAAATCTGATGTATTTTCAGTGAAAGAGCAATCAAGGTATGCTGATGAATGGAATGTTGATGATGGCTGGAACATTCCCGAGGAACCTAATACAGAGGCTGCTGTTCCTGTTATTAAACAGGGTATGACAACCAGAGGAAAGCGACAGTTATACAAGGGACATAAAACTGCAGCGCATGATCACGGTTCACACGAGAAAAAAATTGGTAGTGGGAACGGTGAGAAAATTCATGTGCAGCACTTGGCTACCGATTTTGTTCAAAATATATCTGGCTCTTCAAAAGAACATCGACCTGCTGGGGCTTCTCACTGGCAACCTAAATCACAGCAATCTTTGGTCACTAATCAAAGAGGAAGCAGGTCAAACAGTGGTCAGGATGTTACTGAACTGGTTATTCCCTATAAAAAGGAATTCAGTGACAGGGAAGCATCTGTAGCATATGTAGTTGGGCATGATGAGTCTGCACCTGACAAGGGAAATATGGAAGAAGCTTCAAATGTTGAGCCTCAAGAGATGAAGAAAGAGAGGAAGGGAAGCATGCATAAAAGACAACCTGGTAGCCCAGCTGAATCATCATCTCCTTCAAATGTGGATATTCGAAATGAGTATCGCCCTTCTTCTGGCTTCCGCAAAACTGGAAACCAGAACAGTCGTTTTGGCCGGGAGCAAGAATCTCATGGGGATTGGAATGGATCTGGAAAAGATAACAAGCAATATAATACGAACAGGGAAAGGCAAAGGCATTATGAATATCAGCCAGTTGGGCCACATAACAATGCCAAAGCAATTGAGGTTGAACCTCTAAAAGATGGTTCTTATAATTCTGGTCCGAGGTTCAGGGAGAGGGGTCAGAGTCATCCAAGGCGAGGTGGAGCTCGGCAACGAGTAGATGGGGGATATGATTGAAGAATGAGAATTTGAGATTGTGATTTTTGTTGTGTTAGAAGCGATGATGCCATCTTAAATATTCACCTGATCAGGTATGTTAGTGTAGGTAGTAGTTTTCTTGTAGATATTCTTAGTCATCCTCTTCTCATGTGATGCAAATTGAGCAGTGCCGGGATGAAAGAAAATTGTGTCAAAGACTGAAAGGAAAACAAGAAGAACTGGCTTATGAGTGACGGGAAGTGCTTGGAAGGATTAGATGATGATATGGTTGATTTTGTTTTCTCCTTTTTCTGTCTGCAATGCAACTGATCTGACAGTTTAATTTGGTTGGTTAGGGGCATCTGTTTGCCGTAGAACCTTTAATATGTTTTCCGCAATGGACTAGTCTAGTGATCTTAATTCCTTAGCAAAGGAATGAATTGAAGAATGACACTCGTCTCGCCCCTCTTTATCCCATTATTTGTGGAAATTTTACTTTACAAACAGCCATTTAATTGTCACATCCTTGGTAGTATAAAGCTTTCGTATAAACTTTTGTATAAATGAACCAGAAAATTTTATAGTTTATTCTTTTAAATTTTTAATTATTTTTAAAATATTTAGTAGCAATGAAGTGAGTTTTGTATTGTACTAGCTGGTATTGACAGGAAGATACTATACTGGCTATAAAACGGTGCGAAATTACACAATTTGGTATTGACGTCGGTACTGGCCAGTACTGGTAATTTCATTAGGTATCAGCTGGTCGGGACTATAAAGTTTAAAAGGTTGGGGGGATTCATTTGTAAAAAAAAAAATAATCTAAAACTAAAAATTAACCACCTATGGTTTGTATCTCATTTTACTCTCGATTCTCTAGTAAATGTCTTAGCCCTAACGTTGTTTCTAATACGCCCTCAAATTTTGTTTCGCTTTTTATCCTGTCCTCTTTGCATTTGAGTCATCCATTCATCCAGAGGATCAGCCCCTCTCTAATACCTTTCTTGCAATTCTGTACCTACCTTGTATTTCTTTGATTTCAACTATTCAATGCGATAAATTGGACGGTTGAGAACAAAGAGGGACAGAGAAGCCTGATCTTTTGTATCCCCTATTTTGTACCTACCCTGTACTCCTTTGATCTCAATCATCCAATGTAATAAATTGGATAGTTGAGAACAAAGAGTGACATAGGGCATTGGGCAGGCGGTATAGTAGTTGCTAGTTCCCACTGTCTAGCAAGTCGTGTCACTATCCACTATCACATTATGGGACAGTCTCCACCGTCGGACCACCTACCTAACCACACGTTGCAAGCCTTCACCTATGGTCGGATTGCCTGTCGTTCTCTTCAATCGCCACTGCCATCGCAACTCTGGTCCTATGGTCGATGCAAGTTGCCTTCTCCAATCTAACTGCTCGCTGGACAAAATGTTGTCTACAAATTAGGCTTTTTAACTTTTCAGATCTTGATCTAAACCCATTCCAACCCGACCTGACCCGTAATTTTGATTTTTTAGTATGTTTTAAGTTGCTTGTTTTTGCTTTGAATTATAATTACAGTTTCATGTGTATTTTGTGAATTGTTTATAAAATATGCATTAGACAATTTGGATTTGAAAGTTAGAATTGTTTTTGTAAGTTGGTTCAATTTCAATGACATTTAGACATTGTGAATTTATGTAGAAATGAGATCAAAATAATATTGTGTATGAATTATGAAAGAATATTTGAGTATTGTCAATTTTTGATTTGTGAATTGTGCATAATTCAACAATATCATATTATTTGTTATTTTAATATCATAAAAATGAGATTAAAATTAATTCATTAATCTATTAACTTCTTCATTAATTTATAAAAAACATACAATTTACTAATTATTATTTGTATATAAAAAGTATTTAACATATGATTAATTATTTAAATATAAGATTTAATATATAATTAAATCATTTAATATATGTAATTAAGTTAACAAATTAAATGTTTGCATTTTTATATTGTTTATTGTTGTCATTAGAAAATAAATTACAAATATTAAACTTATCTTATTAGTAACAAAGACACATTCATCATCTTATCTTATGGGTAGAAATACATTGTAGAAAATAGTATGTGAATTTATCAATTTAATTTTGACATATGTCTTCATTTATTTTTATAGATAAATGGAAGGAAGTTCAAATACTCCTAATAATTTAACCACTTCAGAAAAATTTAATAATCCAATTTGGGCTCATGCTAGATTAGTTTCTAGAATGGAGAATCATTGTTTGTTTTGTAATAAGCATTTGAAAGGTGCAGGAATCACTAGATTAAAGAAACATTTAGTTAGCGTCAAAGATGATGTGAAGTTTTGTAAAAAAGTGAGTAATGAAATGAAGTGACAAATGATGACTTTGCATAAAGAGTAATAACATGAGAAAAGTAAAAGGCAAAGATTGAATTACAAAATTGGTTATGTAATTTTTTTGTTGGAATTCAAGATGATAGTAAGAATCTTGAAGGTGACAGTATTCCTACCTAACAAGAAGGGAATGTTGCACTTGATGTTAAGAAAATAAGAAGACATATGTCTAATTTTTTTACATCTTGAACAACTTCTGGAGGTTATTTTTCAATTTGTAGCGCCTTACAAATCTAGAGAAGCGACTCATAATGTGGATATAACAATAGTTAGATGCTAGTATGATTCATATATCACATTTAATGTTTCTTAGTCTTATAATTATCAATCTATGGTAGGTGCTATTGCCTCTTACAGTTTAGGATATAAAGCTTCTTCAATTGATGACTACAAAGATAAACTTTTGAGTAGTTCTATTTATGAAATTTAAAGTTTTTTGGATGAAAGAATAATGACTTGAGTTACATTTTGGTGCTTAATCATGTGTGATGGTAAGATAAATAGGAAACATGAGTCTATTATTAATTTTTTAGTTTATTCTGCAAATGGAAAAATGTTTTTGAAGTCTATTGATATATCTAACTTTGTTAGGAATGTTGATACTTTATTTAAAATATTTGATGAAGTTGTGAATAAAGTTGGACTAGAAAATATTATTCAGTTTATTATTGACAATGATAGCTAAAAGAAGATTGCAAAGTAAATATAATTATTTTTATTGGATCCCTTATGATAATTCTTTTTATTGGACTCCTTGTGCTATATATTGCATTGACTTAATGTTGAAAAATGTAGAAGATGCTAGGTACTTTTCTATTATTAATGAGATTGTGTACAAAGTCAAAAAGGTAACCAAGTTCATCTATAGTCATGAATGGGTCTTGAATTTAATGAGAAAGGATTTCACCAATTGTAGAATTTTGTGTTGCCCTGCTACTACAAGATTTGCAACGAATTTCTTATTACTTTAGTGTTTTATTATGATGAAGAAAAAGTTGAGACAAATGTTTACAAGTGATAAGTGAGTTACATTTCAATACGTTAGGTCTAACGTTGGATTGGAAGTTTTTAAAATTATACTTGAGATACTGAATTTTTGTTTGAATGCCAATTTTTCATTCGAGTTTGTGAGCCTTTGGTAAAAGAACTTCGTCTGGCTAATATTGATGAGAAGGAAATATTTAGTTATTTTTATGATTCCATAGAGAGGGCGAAAATAGCAATTAAGGCCAATCTAAAAAATAAGTGTTGTTTGTACAAACCTTATCTTATAATCATCAATAAGAGATGAGGAAGACAACTTTACTCTCTGTTGTTTGCTATTGAGACATTTTTTAATTCTAGTATCTTTTTTTGACCAAGTTTTACAAAGAATGATAAAGTTAATAAGGGAATGTTATTAACTAGTACAACAGTTATTGTGTAGCACCCCACTCCCGCAATGACACAAATCCGACATTGATGGTGATATCCGAGTCCGTGTCTCCCGAAGCTGACATGCTAAAGCACTCAATCACTCGGAAATCAATATATTTTTTTATAATAACATATTTTGCGAAAATCATTACTCAAATTGAGCCCACATTCAATTATAAGCATTGTCACTTAACACAAAACCATCAATAGAATTTTTCAATAATCATTAGGCCCTTTCACAAATACAATACATTTGAGTCAATTTGAAAGACAATATTATACAGAAAGATGCGAAATTTATAATTCAATACAAAATAAAGAAATGCAATGCAGACGCGAACTGATCCCGACCTCTATCCTTCACTTGAATGCTGTAGGTATACTCCCGTTGGCCTAACGGAGTATTCTTTTGAGCCCTGAAATTTTTTTGCAAATTTTGGGTGAATTTTGCGAACTCAGTGAGTGACCATCATCAATGACTCACCCAATTACATAACAAATAATTCACATGTCATACTTTATTTCACATTCAATACATTTAATCATTCATACTATACATTATAATTCACCTATTTCACATTTCACATTTCACATTTAAAACACATAAGCATCCATATTATGCATATGCAGTGCACATGAGACTCTATTTCCATTTGTTATTTTGTTGTGACTGACTGCCTAAACTGTCCCGTATTCATTGGATACTGGGCTCATTGATAGTTGTCCCATATAAGCCTCATTTATAACTGTCCCATATAGGGCTTATTAAACGTTGAGCCTGAGGCTTTGAATCATGTTTGAGTTTGAGGCTCTTTTTTACACTTGAGATTGTAGCTCTGATCGGTGGTTACCCTGGTCACAACTGCCATTATATTTCATGCATTCATGCAATGGAATGCATCAATCACATTTGCATGCTCTTATTCAGTCATATTCACTTATCATCGGACTGTAGTCCAGCATTCACCATATAGTTGAAAATTGACACTTTCACTTACATGCTATTGCACCTTCAGAAAACATTTAGCAATCACTTCAATATCCAAGTCAAACATCACAATCATCGGACCTCCTGTCCGGAAACTAACATAATCAATCACATTTACAAAATCATTTAATAGTCAAATAATACAAAAATTAAACAGAACAAACAATGAAATGAAACCATCTCGGTCTACTCACAGTACGCTCCATATTAGCATTTGCTTTGAAAGTTTGGGAACGCCTGAATGTGAACACTCGACCTGCACAGTTTATTTATGCAAGACACCCATTTCACACTCATCAATAATTATACACGGATAATAAATGGATTGTGTACAATGCATGCTTAATGACAATCCCATGTATATGTTCTAAATCACACATTCAGCTCATTCCCATTTCATAATTCATGTGTGTCTAATTGAACTTAGATTTACACTTCATTTATACTTGATTGTTCTAAATTCTCTTTTCAACCCTTACCCTTTCCATAAGCTCACATCTTAATAACACTTGGTTACCCTATATCATAACTCAATTTCTCGTCATCTCTTTTCTAATCTCATGTGATCTCATAATATCCAAGTCCCATTCATGGTTAGCACTTCAAACATATATACACACTTAGGTAAGATTCTCTTGGTTTCTTAAAACAAACCAAATCTCATTCAAATTGAAGCTCTTTTCTTCCTCTTACTTTTTCTCTTCTTGAACAACTTCAAAATCTCACTTCAAGGCTAAGGAAATTAAAACCCTAGCTTATTTTCTCTTCTTTCTCTCTTTTATGCTTTCTCTCTTATCTCTTTTCTCATCCACTTATTTTTCTTCTCTAGAATCTTCTCATTCGCGTTTCCTCCTTTATTTATAAACAAGACAACACTTTTTCTTCCACTTATACCCTTAATGATTGAGAATTGTCTCATTTGCCCATCTATTTATGCCTTAAGTCTTTCATACTTAAGTGTCTTGCCAGTTGTACCCTTGAACATTCTAACATAACACTTTCTTCCAAAATCATTTAATTTGATTCAGTGATTCAAAAGATATACTTCAAATATTTTTGGACTGCTCTTGTCCAAAACAGTATACTATGCATTACTCCCGTCTGGAATTTAAACATCTTAGAGGCTGAATTAGATGTTAAGTTGAAATTGACTTAACTTATTGATTAAGTTTTGATGATAAACAAAAAGGAAGATAACAATGAAAAGCAGC
>JANZLX010000007.1:21550681-21561680 GCA_025531955.1 Erythroxylum orinocense | reverse complement strand
TCCCGAAGCTTTAAATTGTAACGAACAAAAACCAAATCATTCAACCTCTTATGTTTCAATCTATTCCTTTTCTTTGAGTGAATAAATTCAAATATGCTCCAGTTTCATTCACACCCAGTTGCACTCACACATTAACTTAAAATCCAAATCGCAAACCTTTTCAATTCTTGAACACTATTTTCGAATTGATCCCAACAAAAAACTGCAAGTTATTAGATAACAAAAGTAGTGTTATAAACAAAATAAAGTGATAATTAATTTTCAACAAAAAAGAAATAGAAAATAACTAATACCTGGAGAAAGTTTTCCTCTTTGATGAATAGCAATCGGCATTCCAAAATCTCCAAAAGACAACTTATAAAGCTCCATTTGTGAGTTTAAAAGATTTTGCACCGTGTCATGAGGAACAATTGTTATAATTGTGAAAAGAAGCATTCCTCTATTAACTTCAGCTTGCTTTGTAAGATCCAGTCTAAAATACACATTAGGATTAAAAAATGCCCCAGCTGTAAGCATTGGAGAAGAAAGTTGCCTTTCCCTTCTCACATTAATGATTGAGAGATATGGTGTGTATAAAGAAGGCCTATTTTTCATATTGACTTTGATTGCTTCCGTTGCTCTCTCCATAGCATCAAAAATATAATCCATTGTTGGCTTTTATTCACTATCAGCCAACCGAAACACCTTCACCAAAGGCTCACAAACTTGGATAACAAATTGACATTGCGACCAAAATTCTCTATATTCCAATTTAATACTACAAACCTCCACTCCAGCATTAGACCTAGCATACTGATATGCACCCCACTTATCCCTTGTAAGCATTTGCCTTAACTCCTTCTTCATCAAAACAAAAGACTGAAGTGATAATAAATTTGTTGCAAATCTTGTCACAGCAGGGTGACACAAATTCCTACCATTGGTAAATTCCCTTCTCATTAAATTCAAAACCTATGCACGATTATAAATAAATTTTGTCACCTTTTTATCCTTCTGCATAGTCTCATCAATAACAGGAAAATACCTATGATCCCCTATATTCTCAGCATTAAGTCAATGCAATGTGCAATACAAGGAGTCCAAAAAAATGAATTATAGGTATTCTGCAACCTTTTCCCTGCCACTTTATAAGTGGAATCATTGTCAGTAATAAATTGAACAATGTTATCCGACCCTACTTCGTTCACAACTTCATCAAATATCCCAAAAAAAGTCTCAGCATTTCTAATAAGGCTAGATGCATCAATAGATTTCAAAAACATAGAGCCATTTGAAGAATAAACCAAAAAATAGGCTCTTGTCTCCTATTTGTCCAACTATCACACATAATTGAACATACATAAGTACCTCAACTCACTCTTCTTTCAGTCAAATAATTTCTAATTTTAGAAAAAGCACAACTTAAAAGTTTACCTCTTAAGTCATTAATCGATGGCCCTTTGTATTCTGGACCATAAGAGGCTATTGTATCTATCATAGGTTAATAATAATAAGACTGAGAAGCATTGAATGTCGAACTTGTATCATACCACCATCTAGCTACTGCCATACCGACATTGTAAGTCGCATGTCTTGATTGCATTGCATTACGAATTGAAAGTTGGGCTCTAAAAGTTGTTCGTGGTGCAAAAAAACTAGTCACTTGCTTTCTTCTCTTCCTCACATAAGATTCGTCATAATCCTGAGATGGAATATTATCAGTACTAGTACCACTACCATTTCCACCTCCACCTTCAACATTTCCATAATCACCACGGAAACTAGAAAATGAACTTCCACTACCAATTTCAAAATTCAATCTTCCCCTTCTATCTTTCTCAAATTGATTTTCATCAAGCAATGTTTTCATCTACCACTTCACATCATGACTTACTTCTTTACATGCTTCTACATCTCCTTTAACCCCAGCTAAATTTCTTTTTAATCGAGCAATTCCTTCACCTTTCAAATGCTTGTTATAAAATAAGCATATGGTATGATTTTTTGACCGGGAACTGTACCAGCGTGAGCCCAAGCTGGATCACTGTATCTTCCTGAAGTAGGTTGATCCGGAGTATTTGAGCTTCCTTCCATTTATCTGTGCACAAAAACAAATAACATGTAATTTTAGTACACAATGATAGCATACATATCCATCTTATATAATATAACTCATTCTGTAATAACCACAAAATATAGTCCAGCAATTTGCAAGTTCAACAATTACAAAACAGTTATAATATCATTTCCACTTCCTTCCATTTCCAACAATTTCTGATTCTAATAATCACAAAACATTCATTATTGTTTTTTCATTTCCAACAATTTCCAATCCTAACAATTACAAAACAATGATAATTCCATTTCCATTCAATTTCATTTACAACAATTTCCATTCATAACAATTACAAAACAATGATAATTCCATTTCATTCATTCAATTTACAACAATTTCCAATAATAACAATTACAAAATAATCATAATCTCATTTCCATTCCATTTCATTTACAACAATTTCTAATCCTAACAATGACAAAACAATCATAATTTCATTTCCATTCATTCTATTTACAACAATTTCCAATCCTAACAATTACAAAACAATCATAATCTCATTTCCATTCCATTCCATTTACAACAATTTCCAATCCTAACAATTACAAAACAATCATAATCTCATTTCCATTCCATTCCATTTACAACGATTTCCAATCCTAACAATTACAAAGCAATGATAATTCCATTTCCATTCATTCCATTTACAACAATTTCTAATCATAACAATTACAAAAGAATCATAATTCCATTTCCATTCATTCCATTTACAGCAATTTCCAATCCTAACAATTACAAAACAATCATAATTCCATTCACATTCCATTCCATTTACAACATTTTCCAATCCTAAAAATTACAAAACAATGATAATTTCATTTCCATTCATTCCATTTACAATAATTTCCAATCCTAACAATTACAAAACAATCATAATTCCATTTCCATTCATTTCATTTACAACAATTTCCAATCCTAACAATTACAAAACATTCATAATTCCATTCAATTTCCAATCCATTTTTAACAATTTCCAATCATAGCAATCACAAAGCAATCATAATTCCATTTCTATTTACAACAATTTTCAATTCTATGTTTCTAACAATCACAAAACTTTTATAATTTTTATTTTCATTTCCTTACATTTACAACAATTCCCAATTCCAACAATCTTAAAATAATCATAACTCCATTTCCATTTCCATTCATAATTCCAATTGAATTTCCAATTCCATTTCTAACAATTTCAGTTCAAAGTTTTGAAAAATAATGATCAAGTTGAAGGGTATAATATGATTTACATAATTGGCAAATAATGCATGACATATCTTATACAATTGTTCATACACATATATTCATAACACAATCATCAAGTTCAAAGATTTATTCATAACGTAAGATCAAGTTGAATGGTATAAATTTTTTGAAAATTTTTTCCCTTTTTAAAACCTTTGATCTTCTTTTCATTTTTAACAAACCATAAATATTTTTTACACCATTTCATATTTCATTCTTAAATATATATGTTGCTTTTACAATTTTTTAATTGACATTAATAAATGTAAGTATAAATAATTAAAATTTACAATTACAACTCTACAACATATTCACAATTTAACAACAAACATTCAATTCATCACTTTTTATAATTAACTGTGAGTTGAGCTACTGGAATGAATTTGCTTAATCAAATGCCATAGCTCATTTCTCTAAAATTCAAAGTTAGAGTCATAAATAAAAGAGATAGGTGTCTTGTAGTTTTCTATGATGAAAACAAGTAACATTGATGAGTTGATCAAAAGTAATAATGACTACTCTCATATCAAAAGTAATAATAATTTTCCTATAGTGATTTAGGTATGATTAAACAAAAAGGCCCATCATTTTTTCTAAGAATTCTAATCACTTCAAATTCTTCAATCTCCATACTAAGCGTAGTCTCAATTAGTTCAATTATTGCATACTTATTCTAAAAAACAAATTCTTATAATGTTATTTATTTTTTTAGGGTAATTATTACTTATTACTTCTAACATTCTAATAATCTATAGAAATATTGATAATTTCACATTTGATTATTGATTTTACATTTAGTTTTAAATGTTAATTATCAACTTTTAATTTTAAGTTTTAACAATCCTTATTCTAATATTCTTTGCATAATAATTAATTAATTAATTACATACCAATGTAACTACATTACTAATCCCATTTTAAATTTCCATTTTCAATTCCAATTCTAATTTTCATATAACAAAATAATATAAATTCCTTACCCAAACCCAATACCCGCAGTATTCTTCAACTTCAATCCTACAATTTCAAATTATCAACTTCAAAAATTCATTCCAAATTTCCATTCCAAAACAATTCCAATTTCCATACATTCAAAAATCAAAATCAAAATCTATTCTGCCACAAACAAGTCCACCCACCGATAGCATTTTCATCAACTGATCAACACTAATACATGGCAAATCTAATCTGTTTCCAGTCCACAATACAAAAAAAAATCCATTTACTAACAATTTTTGGAGTATCAACAGTCAACACGCACCCAAAAAAATTATTTAACCGACGGATGACTCGGGTCTTCACTTGGGTATTCGGGTTAGGGCTTCGTGTCATGCCTCGTGGGGTTGTCCAGAGCCAGCCGTCCACTTGTGAGCCGTAGAAGGGTAGGTGGTGCGGTGGTGCGGCACAGAGGAGAGGTGATGTCGAAGCCAGATCTACACAGATGAGGCCAGATCTACATGCAGAGGAGAAGAACAACCGGGCAGAGGAGGAGAACCAAGCGTCAGCGACGATGAGAGGATCCAGATGCCGGTGACAGAGCCGGTGAGAGTCAGAGAGTGAGAGAGAGAGGGTTAGATAGAAGAAGAAGAGTAGAAGAAAGAGTCGGTAGCAGAGCAGAAGGTCGAGGGGGGGTAGATTTTTAGGTTAATTTATTTTTTTCAGATAAGTCCTCAAAGTTTTTAAAAATATTGAAATGGTCCGAAATTTTCCAAAATGTTGGGTACCGGCCAATACCTAATGGAAAACCCCGGTACCGAGGATTGGATCCAAGTACTAGTTTCTGGCCGATACGGTACCTTCCGGCCGGTACCAACCAAAACGGTACGGATCCCACATAATTGATAGAACCAGTCAATTCATTTTACAATATTTACAATATGTATATATGTCCTTCGCTGTCACTTCCTTGTCACAAGATGCTGAAAATTGGAAGTCAAACAAGTTGGTCCTCATGCGTGTAATCCTAAAAAAAAAGGAATATCTTTTGCACTTGGTAGTAAAATAGGAAAAATGACAGACCCAAAAAAGTAAGATTACATTTGTCATGGCTCGAATCTTAATTTAATTTCCTCTATTACTATTTAGTTTCATTAGTTTATATTTTTTCATATAGTGTATTTTTATTCTTGAACTTGAATTTTAAAGTATTTCGCATATTGATAGTTCATTGAGGAGATATTTTGTGAATAATTGGAAAAATTAGAGGATAAAATTGAAGATTTAGAATTTTTGAAGAAAAGATTAAAAATAATTGATGACGGTGAATAAATTAGAGACAAATGCAGTAGAGGTTAAATAAACTACATTTATAAGAGAAAATTTATTTGGACTTAAATAGTGTTTCTATTAGTGATAAAATATGTGAAAATATATTAGAGAAATAAAAATAAAATTTTGATGGATAATAAGGACATAGAATAAAATAAATAAAAGAAGACTCATTAAGGACAAAATTGAAATTTCTTACTTTGAAACATAACTGAAATTTTTAAAATTTTAGTCAACTAGGATTTTAAGAGAGGAAAAGAAGAAGAAGAAGGATTTCTGGGGCAAAAGGCTACACTTTTAGATAAAAGAGAGAGAGGGATATTCCGAGAGAAAGAAAAAGCAAGAAGCCTGGAGGAAGAAGAAGACTTGATTTCTAATAAAAAGGTGAATGGAATTACATCCCTTTTTAAACCCCTTTGGGAACTAATTTTTGTGTGATGATTGTTAAAAGGGTTGTGGTAAATATAGTTTACCTTATGAAATATAGGTTAATAAGCATAGTTGTTCTGTTTTATACATGAAGTATAAAATATAAAAGTTATAGAAATATATGTCTAGTTTATTCCCATAAAATGACAAGTGTCTAGATTTTACAAGTTAGAAGATATAATCAATTTTCAAAAATCGATCTATCTATTAGGATTGAAGTTGAGTCCAAAATTTTACTTACAATTTTAGGGTCTAGCGAACTGATATGAAAGTTATTTAAAACATAAAAGTTCTAAGTTTAGATATTATGTAATTGTTTGGGTAAACTAATGGTTTAGGAGATATAGGCTACGCATGTTGTTATAACATCATGTGTGTTCTATTGTTGAGAGCTAATTTTGAGATTGTAAGAATTGAATTTGGCATGCTTGTTGAGAATTTTTTACTTTATGAGTAAATTTTTGTAATTATGATTAGTCATTGTCAATGTCCTATGAAAAGGTTGTATTGAAATTTTATAACATGTATCTTAAACTTATTTTTAGAATGAAAATTTATTTTCATGCTTGAAGAACTTGAGTATCCTTTATGAATATGCTAATAAAAGGATTGATTGAATAAAAAAGAACAAAAGACCTGAATGAGGTAACTTAAGCAAATTTTTTTAAATGAATTCCTAAGTGATATAACTTAGGTAAAAGACCTAAGTGAGGTAGCTTAGGCAAATTTCCTTAAATAAAGACCTAAGTGAGATGACTTAGGCGAAAGAGCTACATGAAGTGACTTTGGCAACAAAATAGAGATCCCTAAGTTAAGAGTTAATAGAAATAAATAAAATTTTGATTAAGGCATGCATAATGAAAAGGAGTTACATCTATATTTTATGCTTGATATGGTGTTACTTGTTCAAAGAAATGACATCTTATTAAATGGTTAATGATTGTGGTGATTGATGAACTTGATCATTAATGACTATGATGATGCTTGATTTAAGAATAAATGTCTTATTTAAACCTCGATATGAAATGTGACAATTGACCTCATGCTTTAATATGGTATGTTAAAGCTTGGCACCCCAATTTCGGGTTAACTTTAAGGAATGAGGTTGATTGTCACATTTTACATCAAGGTATAAGCTAGACATCTATTCTTGAATCAAGCATCATCATAGTCATTAAGGAACAAGTTCATCAATCACCATAATTATCAACCACTTAACAAGATACCATTTCTTTGAACAAGCAACAATATGTCTAGTATGACGTAAACATGTAGCTTCATTTATTTACGCATGCCTTTCATCAAGTTTTTATTCACTTCTATAACTCTTTAACCTAAGGATCCCTATTTTATTGCCTAACTCACCTCACTTAAGTCTTCTGCTTAAGCCAACTCACTTAGATCTTTGTTTAAAATTTTTTTTTGTCTAAGTTACTTCATTCAAATCTTTTATTCATTTTTATTCGATCTATCCATTTAATATCTTCACAAAGGGTACTCATTTTCTCACTTCATTGCACATCTTTATGTAAACAAATTCATTCTAGCAATAAGTTTAAGGCACATACTATAAAATTTCAAACTTTTTATAGGACATTCACAATAACTTATCACATTGACAAAATTTACTTATAGAGCAATAAATTATCAAACATAACTTGAAAATCATTTAGATCTAAACTAAACAATTTTACACACTTATTATTCACACACACATATATATACAATTTTCATGTTGAACACCTTTTCAAATTAAATTCTTAAAGTCCTCGAAATTAGCTCCTAACTATTTACCAAAAAAAAAAGAAATTAGCTCCTAACAACAAAATACATATAAGGCCATAACAGCTTGAACAACCTATAGTAAATCAATTATATCTCTTAAACCATTACGAATTTAGTTAAACAATTTTACAAATAATTACATTACACAACACATAAACCTACAACTTTCATTTTTTAACCATTTTTCATATCAATTCTCAAAGCTCTCAAATCATAAGTACAATCCTGGATGACAAACCAATTTCTAAAATTTGAACATATCTTGTAAAGTCTGGGCACTTACGCTTTTATAATAATAAACTAGATGTGTATATCTAAAACTTTTATGTTTTACTTTTTGTCAAATTCGCAACTCCTGATTCCAAAATAATTAGAGCAAAATAGCTCATTCTTTTATATAAAAAGCAAAACAACTACTCTTATTAACCTATATCTTACAAATTAAACCATATTTCCTCATACCTTTTACAACCATTTAGAATACATATAAATAAGCATGAAAGATCAATATTCCCATCAAAATTTTGCTCAAAATCATTACAAAAAATTCATTTCAAGAGAGTTTTAGGAAGAGATGCAATTCCACTCATCTTTTTGTTGAAATCAAGTCTTTTTCTTCCGCGAAACCTCTTCATTCTTCTTTCTCTTGGAATATCTCTCCCTCCCTTTCACCTAAAAGGTTCGTCCTCTTACAAAAATCTTTCTTTGTTTTTTTTTCCTTTTCAAACCCTAATTGAACAAAAATTTAAAAATGTCAACTATGTACCAAACTATAAATTTTCAATTATGCCCTTAATGAGTCTTCTTTCACTTATTTTAAGCTATGTTTTTAATATTCCATCCACTTTTTATTTTTATTTTCCTAATATATTTTCACATATTTTATCACTACTGTTTACCTCAAAATAATTTTCTCTAATAAAGGTAATTTATTTTGAAGTGAATGACACATTAATAAAGAATTAATAAACGATATACAAATGCATAAGAATGGGGGTTGAATTGTGTATTCTTTTTCACTGATCCCCTTTCTTACAATTTATTTAAAAGAAACTTGTTCTTTTCTCAAACTATTGAAAAACAATATTGTAAAATATTTTCTGAATTCTCGTATGAAAATAGTAAGATTGAAAATTCAAAGTTAAGAGAGAGTTAAGAGTTGAGAGAGAGTGTTGACACAACTGATTTATACCGGTTCACTCCAAACTGTGGACTACGTCCAGTCCTCAAAGATCTTTATGAGATTTCACTATCTTTCACAACGTTACAAGTATTCTTTGATAACGAGCCTCTTCAGGTCTCTTACAACAAGTATTCTTTCACACTTAGTCTCTTCAGGCTATCTGTTTTTCTTTCAACTGAAAGAGTTTTTGAGCTTTTGTTACAAAAAGTGATCGCTCTAGTTTTTCGCACAATAAGATTTCTTAACTCGCTAAGCTTCTGCAATCTTCGACTCCGACTCATATTTATAGCCTTCGTCTTCACCCGCTTCTTGATAGCTGCTTCCTTCTTCTTGTTTCTTGATCTTTCAAGACTCAGTTATTCAGTTAAGTTCTGTAACTAAATCAATCTGATTATTAAACTGGCGTGGTATCGGTTATTCTGTCTCACTTCCTTCCTTCTGATTTTTATTTTGCGCCTTCCGTCTCACTTTTGTTTTGCACTTCCGTTTGATTTTCTATCATCTGACTTTTATCTTTACGCTTTCGTCTTATTGTCTATCTTTTGACATTTATCTTTGCACTTAATTCTGATTTTCTATCGTCTGACTTTTATCTTTGCGCTTCCCTTCTGTCTGAGTATTGCTTTGCTCCTTCCGTCTCATATTCTTCTGCTTCCGTCTGACTCTCTTCTTTTATTATTATTTGTTCTTCGTCAAAATCATTTACGTAAAGTCATTTTGACTTAACATAGAGAACCAACTTTCAATTTTGCTCCTGATTGTTTCAATAAGAGGCTTGAAGTCTAGGAAGAAAGGCTTAATGGAGGAGATTGGAATACCAAGATACTTTACAAGTAGATGATCTAGCTTAAAGCTAGTAATTATTGTTAATCTAGCTGCAAATTTTATTGTAGTTGCAGAAGTAAATAAGTTAGACTTGTCTTTATTAATAACAAGGCTTGACATACTGTTAAAGACTTTTAAAGCTTTAAAGATGGGTGTGATAAAGGGATTGTCAGCTTTGGAGAAGACAAATATATCATCAACAAATCTCATACTAACTTAACCAACCTTCTTTCATTTAAAATGAAATTTGAATACTCCTTTCCTAGTGGAATTTCTTTTAAGTAGTGTACATAACACTTCAGAGACGAAAGAGAATAAGTATAGGGAAATAAGGTTACCTTGTCTGATGCCTTTAATAGCACGGATATGTTTGGTAGGCTCACTATTCACTATTATTATTCTATACAAAATAATTAAGATGCATTGATGGATCCATTATGTGAAAACATTAGGGAACTGAAAAACTTTTATAAAAATGAGGATAAATTTTCTGTCAACCTTATCATAAGCTTTCTCAAAATCAATTTTTAGTGCACAATTTTTCATGTTAGTCTTCCTGGTGTAGTGCTTGAACAACTCTAAGCTAGAGCAATATTGTCACCAATTTGTCTTTTAGGAATGTAAGCTAGTGCAATCACTTTAGAAATAATTTTGTAGCAGGAGACAGATTTATTGAAGTGAATCACACGTTAATATAATGCTTAATAATGAGATACAAATGCACAAGAAAGGGGTTGAATTGTGATAAACTTTTCGTTAATCCCCTTTTTAATTTTTGTTCATTCAAAGAACTTCGTTCTTTTCACAAAACAATCAAAAACAAAGTTGTAAAGTATTTTTGAAGACTTTGTATAACAACAACAAAAATCTAAAGATAAGAATTGAGAGTTGAGAGGTTTCGACAGAGCAATTTTATACTGGTTCACCCCAAACTGCGGACTACGTCCAGTCCTCAAATGTCTTTCTGAGATTTCACTATCTCTCAAACTTTACAAGTATTCTTTGTATCTGAGCCTCTTCAAGTATTTACAAACAGTATTCTTTCACTCTTAGCCTCTGCAGTCTATCTGCACTACTTTCACTCTGAAAGTTGTTTTAAGCTTTGTTACAGAAATAGTAGCTCTAGTTTGTTCGCACAATATCTCACAAGTATTGCTAAGCTTTTTAATCTCGCT
>JANZLX010000007.1:21535346-21547485 GCA_025531955.1 Erythroxylum orinocense | reverse complement strand
TCCTTTTGTATATATATATGTAGAGATGTAAAGTGAAAAAATATATGAAAGATATTTTTTTCCCCATTCACGCTTCAGAACCAACTACAGTTTATCTTTGTGAAGTTTCATCATAACTCATATTATCCTTCCTCTCCAACCCCTCCAAATTCCCATAATTCAAAGGAAGCATCGTTACCTAGTACTCCTGTTTTGCTCTCCTTAAATGAGTGTACTTATTACTCTTGAAATATAAGAGTGAGAGTTTGTCACACATTAAAAAAAAAAAGAGAAAAGAAGACCAACATATAGGTTTAGTGGGTTACTCTACCTATCACCAATTAATTTTAGGATGGAACCTCACTTGAGCTTATATGTGGTCTAACTTTCCTTCTCGTGTGAGCCCGTAGGCCCATTGTGAATTCTAACATAGTATCAGAGCAAGTTGCTCTTATGTTAGTCGTTAACACCTCAAAATGAGAGATTATGTCACGTGTTAGACCCACACGTGAGGGAGGTGTTGAAATATAAGAGTAGGAGTTTGTCCTACATTAAAAAAATAGAAGAAAGAAGACTAACATATAAGTCTAGTAGGCTACTTCACCTATAATCAATTGATTTTAGGATGGAACCTCACTTGGACTTGTATGTGGTTTAGCTTTCTTTCTCGTATGGGCCCGTAGGCTCATTGTAAATTCTTAACAATTACATCTAATTTCTCTTGTTTAATTTTATTGTATTTGTTGTTGAGAACGAACTTTCAGACATGTTTCATCCATAAAACAAGTCTTCTTTATCTGTCAGGATCAATCAGTATCTAGAAAATCTTAAGGATGGTTATTTCTCTGGTATAATTTATCTTCAATGTTGGAGAATTCATGTTAGTTTGGCAGGATACCGAACAATGACAGCGATCACCAAACATGAACTTAACTAGAAAAATAATCAACAATTTAGAAATTTACGATAAACTGAACTATTAAACCCTAATATAAAGGTGAAAATCCACCTAGAGTAAAAGAATTCAAGTCATTAAATTATTAGGACAAGTAAATTAATGGCTATGCACATTATAATTATTTTCAGATGATCCCTTCCAGCTACTACACATACTCCACTGATCAGAGCTAGCCACCGAGGAATAGTTAGACACTCCATTCCCGCATTTAGCCACCGTCCTCACGCTCTCTATCAACTCCTCTGTTCGTGTTTCTTGTGCCAGAATCTCCGCCAACTGTTCTGGGTTTATCACCAACTTCACCTTCCAAACCCCTGTACTATTATACCTTGGAAACACCTCATGACCAGCCTCCTTTGGTTGCTTCTGTATCCTCTGGTTATCAAACGACATGCGGTATGGCGTCTTTTTAGACATTGACGAAAAAATCCTACCACTGTCAGAGACATTGTTGTCTTGTTGAGTAGTGAATGTGTTTTTGTTGGCGTTGAGAGGGAGGAGGTAGTAGAGTTGGCCACCGTGAAGCTCGTCGGTGTGGAGAAGAGGCTGTTGAGAGTCAGGGTCGCGACTACGATATATGGCGTGACCTGGGAACTCGTTCGTTATGCACTCTGCTGTGACTGGTGCAGACAGCTCCATGATTCCACCGTTTGTTGTCGCTACTCTGATCATTTCTTCCTCTGATCCATACCCTTTGAACACGCAGTTGCCCATGTATGAAAGACTGTAGTTAGTGGCAATAATCTCGTTCTTGTTATCGTTGAGGTGGTGATGATGGTGGGAAGTGGAGAGATGCGAAGATGACTAGAGAGATTGCATATATGTATACGATTTGATTATTCGTGCGTGAGTTGGGGGTTTCGTGGGGGTTTCTTTCCTTGGGTTCAATTCATGTACAGCCGACACAAGTATGCCTTTCTTGACTGGAGAAAATCACGAATTTTTCAGGTTTATGTTAGGGATGGCCACAGACTGTATTAACCTGCGGTGTAAAGAATAATACTCTAGAGGTCAAGCTGTAACGAGATTGACCATCTCGTGATCATTAATGTGTTGCAAGTCAATAGCTAAATCAATGTGTTTTTCGGCCAATTGATTGGGCTAAGTGCTAACCGGTGGCTTTTACTGAGTGGAGCCCAACTTTTAGGCCATGAAAAGAAGAGAATGTTTGGAGACTTCTTTATGGATTGGTTTGGCCATAGAAGGCTCGTCAAGCGCCATCAATGTTTGTCAGGATTCGGTGGAGAATGAACCTGCCTGAGACCTAAACTTCGGAGATGCTGACACAGAAACAAACTTTGGATCAAACACCGCTATTAAACCTGTTATAATGCTAGCTTGATTTAAGATTAAGAGTCTGCCGTTGTGTAAGAAGATTAGACCTAGGCCAATCCTATAGAAAGCAAAAGTTTTTGTTTGTCATGCTCTTTTTAATGAATCCACAATATTGGATCAGTTGACAGACATGACCCATTACGTCTAAAGTTAACCATTGTTTCATTTTGATAAACCCTTTACATTAAAATAAGTTATAACTATGAGCCGTATTAACTGATTGTGGTCTGAAGTACTTTTGCATCAAAAAGTAACCATTAGGCGAGTAGGATGTATCACAAGTTACTGATAGTGAAACTTTCGGTGCCACTAATCATGTCTTCAAGAGTTTTTCCACTAAGGTGATGATGGACTTGGGACATTGATCTTGAAGTTCGCGAATTCTTTATAAAATGTAACAAAACATAACATAATTTATCTTAACTAATGCTAAATTAAGGCACTGTTACTCGCTGAAAATGACAATAGAAACTTTTAGCAGCTAATGAATAACTGAAATTCGAAGGGAAACATTGGGGAATATCTTGCAAAGTTGAATTTGTATAGGATATTGTATCTTGCACAAGGAAAAATGAAGGCTCAAGTTAAGGACACACACGCACCTTGACGCTTACTTATATGAAACACAAAATAAGACTTATTTTCAATCTCACAAAAAATAAAATATAATAAAATAGAGCCTATTTTTAATTCACTTTTAACTCTCATAAAGAGTAACAAAAAGGTTTTTATTTGGTCTCTTTTTGTTCTTTAAGAAAGACCACTTTTAACCTTTATAAGAAATAAAAAGAAACAAAATAAAGATTTTTTTTAATTTACTCCTAGGCCTACAAAATATTAGAAACAACCCTGATTTTTCAGTTTTCTATTAAATATTAAATAAGCTCCGGGGTACAAGGAAAAGGTAGCATTCTGAAACTAAACTCCCTGGAAAATTATATATATACGCTATCTCCCATCTCTTGCAAGGTAACACGAACCTTCTTTAGAAACTGCCTCGTCGCGGAGCTGACGTACCTACATTTGGCTTTAGCTGAACTTGGGTCTTTCCTTATACAACAACAACAAGAAGATGATTATGCAGCTTCCTTCTAGGCAAAATATGACTACTCTAAAATTGCTTGTTAATCAACGAACATTACAATTTTGTAAAGATTAGGTAGCTAGAACATAATCCAAGAACGTTCTATAAAACCCAAAGCCAAATTATTAAAGTATGCATTTTCCACATTGACAAACTTCATTTGACAATTCCACCATTTGTTATGCCTTTTCCATTGACAAAATTCATTTGACAATTCCACCATTTGTTTTCACATGTAGACGTGATGTTTGCAGATTTAGATATTGATGTGTCTAATGAGCCTTAATCCACTCTAACCAGAAACTAGATCTTCTGTCCAGTTTTACTCTGTTTTATTCTGTCTTATGAAATCTTAGTCATTTATTTTGCAGGTCTCACGCGGACCCTACGTGACCTTACATAAATAAATAACTAAGATTTATTGGACACAATAAGATAACATAATATTGAACAGAGGATCTGGACTCCCCTAACCAAGGGAATATGAGGTCACCATCCCTAACAATGAAGGATCGCCTAACTCTGATGATAGCAACCCTACTTCCTCTACTGGTACACCTCTCTTCATTTAATTTCTGTTTAGTTGGATGTTAATTAATATAATGAAATGTAATATAATGGTTTATAATATAATGGAATGTAATATAGTAAAAAGTTGTTTGGAAAGAATGGAAGGGTTCATAATATAATATAATGAAATATTGTTTGAAAGATGAGTGGAATGGAATGTAATATATAATAATTAACTTTTATACCCCTTATATTAAAATTGTTGTTGCAAGAGGTTTATTATTTTATTATTAATTATATAAAAATATTAGTATTAATTATTTAATTTAATTTATTTTATTTTATGTGATTTATATTAAAAATAATTTTTTAATATAAAAATATATACAAACAATTAAATAATACTTTTTCACATATTTTCTATTTTCATCAATAATTTTTTTTATTAAATTTATTATTAATTGTATACAATTTATTATTAATTTTATGTAATGTACTTTTAGAAAATAATAATTGAGAATTCTTAAAGTAAATAAAATTCATGTAAATCTTCTTCCTATTGTTATGTCTAATTATTATTATTATTATATAATTTGTACTTATTATTATTAAAATTTATTATTATTATACATTTTGAACTTATTTATTAATGTTATTATTTTTGTTGTTATTATAATAATAATAACAATTACTATTGTTATTATTTGTGATTAATTTGAAATTATTATTATTATTTGTTAATTTTTTAACTAATAAAAACCATTCATAATAAAAGTATCAATGAATTACATATTTCTAATCATATTAAGGACCAAGGGCATTTTCGTCATTGGCATAATTTTTTCGTTTTGTCCACTGCAACCAAACACATTCTATCCTCGAGATGGAGACAGATTTCTCTATTCTGTCCACCATAACCAAACACCTCACTGTCTCCAGTTTTTGTTCCGTTCTGTCTCTAAATTTTTGTTTCATTCTGTCTCTAGCTACCAGAGACAGCAACCATACGCAACGTTAGGAGGGGCATTCGAACATGCACTAAATACCCAATTTCACACTACACTTCACTTGACAAATGTTCTCCAAGTCATAATGTTTTCTTACAACTTAGTAGCAAAAATGAACACTATACTGTTATCCTTGGTAGCTAATTTTGATTGGCCAGTGCAGCAATTTGATGTAAAGAATGTCTTTTTACATGGTAATCTAAATGAAAAAGTGTACATGATAGCCCCTCTTGGATTTGAAGATAAGTTTGGGAATAGAGTATGCAAATTATAGAAAGCTTTGTATGACCTTAAACAATCTTCTCGAGCATGGTTTGGGAGATTCACAAAAGCTATGCTGGAAATGAAGTACAAACAAAGTCAAGGAGATTACACTCTATTTATTAAATTTGTTGCAGAAAACAAAATGACAGCCCTCATTGTTTATGTGGATGACATTATAGTCACAGGTAATGATTTTGAAGAGATGAAACACCTCAAACTTAAACTTGCCCGAGAGTTTGAAATTAAAGATTTGGGGAAGTTAAAATATTTTTTGGGCATAGAAGTAGCTTGTTTGAAAGAGGGAATTTTTATATCCCAATGCAAGTATATTCTAGATCTTCTAGAAGAAACTGGAACAATGGGGTGCAAACCGATTGATACACCATAGAACAAAATCATAGACTACGTGAAGCCAAAGATGATGAACCTGTTGACAAGGGGAGGTATTAAAGACTAGTGGAAAAACTAAATTATTTGTTACATACCAGACCTGACATAGAATATGCAGTAAGTGTAATTAGTCAATTGGTGCATGACCCTAAAAATGTCCATCTTCAAGTAGTGTATAGGGTATTGAGGTATCTTAAAACTACCCCTGGCAGAGGGATTATGTTTAAGAAAAATGACAATAAAACAATTGAAGCTTATACGGATGCAGATTAGGCAGGTTCAAGCATTGATAAAAGGTCAACTACTGGGGTACTACATTATGTTTTTGGGCAATCTTATCACTTGCAGAAGTAAGAAGCAATCAATTGTGGCTAGATCAAGTCCTGAAGCAGAGTTTAGAGTTATGGCTCATGGTATACGTGAGCTCTTACGGATTCTTATCATCCTGAATGATTTGAAAGTTAGGTGGCAAGGACCTATGAAGCTCTACTGTGATAATAAGTCAGCTATTAGTATTGCTCACAACCCGGTACAACACGACATAACTAAACACATTAAGATTGATAGGCACTTTATTAAAGAAAATTTGAAAAGTGGGCTTATTTGCACCCCATACATTCCCCACCGCCAAACAGATGGCAGATGTATTGAGTCTATTGACTAAGGAGTTAACAAATGCACAATTTCAAGATGTTATAAGCAAGCAGGGAATACAAGACATCTATGCAACTACCACCTTGAGGGGGAGTGATAAAAATCAAATCAGTGATTTAGGAGAAATTATTTCCTAATCATAAAACAGCAAATAAGAGGATATCATAGATATTTACTTTACGAAATTACTGTAAATAGGGGATATTGCTGGAAATAGGAAGTATTTTATCTACCTAAATTAAGCTAAGACTTGTGTATATATTCAAAGCAATTATTGTCCAAAATAAGAAAAAAGATTACTTATTTCTTCAATATGGACCATCTTGACGGTAAAACTTCAGGACCATCGTGTTGCCGTCAAACGATGGCCTGAGCTATTGCCCACTTTCCCATCTCCCTTTTATCAGATTACTGTTTCTTTATCATAAAAGCCGAAAGCTTGGCCACGCCTAGGAATAATGTACCAGTGCTTAAGTGGGCCATCTCCATATACATACCATAGTTCCATTGATCATCATGTGTGACTATGATGTGTCTGCTCATTATTACTAAGAAGGATTCATAGCTATTTCACTTTCAGCACATCGTTGTTTTTATCTTCAATCATGAACCTGGTTGTCTCTTCTATGTAGTACCATTCTTCTAATGGCGTCTAGTTTAAGTACGAGTATTATCTCGCGGGAACAACAGTTTACGTTCATAATGTTCCAATTATTATTACTTCAAGTTCTATAATAACTCAACCTTTGTTTTCAATACAAAGCATGTAGAACCTAGGATATATTGTATTCGACTGTGCTACTTAAATCTAAATAGTTATTTGTAAAAATTCTCTAAACTTTAATTCTTATGTAGGTGCTATGGAAAATTTTCTTTTAGCAACCCTCCTCCATATTTTAGGATAATTCTACCAAATAATTATAATGTAAATAATGGAAGGACTTGGGCATGGTCCATGGTGGAGAGTACTATTGTTTCCTTCTCTGAAGATACTGATGGGACAGCCTGAAACAATTTTCAGATATAGTCGTTTGTTGTTTTTATAGAGCTGAAGAATAATAAGTGAAAGAGAGAAGAGAAAACAAAGGTTTTGTCGTAGAACACCGTTATAACACAGTTATAACACCGTTATATTATTGAATAGAAACTTGTCAATTTATATAGTTTTTCTCTAATTCAAATTCAAAAATAAGATAACATCTAATCTAAATCAGCATAGAATAAAATCTAATTTATTTGATGGCTATCACGATAATATCTCTAAACTGATTCTTAAAATCAAACTCTAAATATCATAATCAATTTTATCTAAGACCTAGTCATCGATCATTTATTTCCTAGGAATCTGCAAGCCTAAGGAATTTTCCAACATCGTTATTGTCTGCTGAGATCCTCGAAAGTTAAGCAAAGCTGAAAAACAAAAGGTATAAATCTACCATTTAATAAGCCAAAACACAATTTCCCATAATCCTGTCAACTGTGAAGTGAGTTTCTTTGTCTTCACATGCTTGATTTCTTCGTTTCAGAAGAATTCTTCCAGTGTTTTGACAAATCCTCTCCCTCTAATTAAAATGATCTAATCCTGTAAATGAAGAAGTTCTTGATTTTATGATACCAAACTTCACATGATCTTGGGACTATCATGTATTTATAATAACAATTACAAGATGGTTTTTTTTTTTCCTTTACTGCCTGCTTTCTTTCAATTTCAGTATTTCTTGACTATACCAAACATACCCAGATCTTTTAGTAAGATAGTGGTGTTATACCAATGAAAGTTGACAATTGTTAATATTAGTTAACTCTTCTCTCATCAAGTCAACTTTTACTTTATCTATTGGGATGATTCTGATGGATTATTGCTTCGTAAGAGGATATGGATAGCTGACCGATGTTAGCTTGCATGACGCCGCCTTCATCTTTTGTGCCTGACTCAAGTTGGACTCCAGAGAACTAAAATGATAGAAGAAGCATGTATAGAAACCATAATGGCGTGAAAGACCACACAATGTAACCTTTTAGTCAAAGGCACAAGTGGGTATCTACATATTCTCAACCTTTTGTTCTCTATTCAACAATACAATCACTACCTTATCTACTCCCTGTCTCACAAGCTACTATAACATACTAGTAAATCACATAGTTGCCTTGTGAAGAAAAGATGGAAATAGGACCTACTCTTTAGCAAAGTATGATTAAAAAGAGTGTGAAAAGAAACCTAGTATTACCAACTTAACATCAGATTAGAAACAAGCTTGCTTTTCATGTATTACTCTTTAAGTTTATCTTCAGATGATGAGATGGACCTTACGCAACTGTGAACCATATAAGCTTCTAATTTTTCAATCAATCTTAAGACAATTTTTTGTGCCATACACTTTCCTTCTCGAATGATTTTATGCCTTAGGCCTTCTTTTGCTTGCTTGCTCTTCCCCTTCTATTATTGAGCCCTGCAAGTGGCAAGCAATTTGTAATTTTAACCAAGTATCTGATACAGGCATTTGAGATACTCTACATCTATGTGATACATCTACAAATGGGTGGAATTCGGTTATCTCCTTTGAGGTTGTTCTTGGTGGTCCTTAATGTTGCACTTGGTTCTACTCTAATTGGTGGAGATGATTCAACAGAGTCAACTTGGCTTCTGAGAATCAAATCAGAGCTGGTTGATCCTAATGGTGCTCTTGATAACTGGTCTCGAAAATCACATATATGCAGCTGGTATGGGCTCACGTGTTCACTTGATCAAGCACACGTTGTTGGACTAAATTTGTCTGGCTCAGGATTGTCTGGATTCATTTCGCCCGAGTTTTGGCATCTTGTTTCACTTGGCACACTGGATTTGTCTTCAAATTTTCTAAATGGTTCAATCCCTTCTGAGCTGGGGAAGCTTCAAAATTTGAGGACACTTCTTTTGTATTCAAATTCTCTCTCCGGTAATATTCCAGAAGAGATCGGCTTCCTGAAGAAGTTGCAAGTTCTTAGAATTGGAGATAACATGCTGTCAGGTGAAATTACACCAAGTATTGGTAACTTAACTGAGCTGAGAGTACTGGGGCTTGCCTACTGCCAATTTGATGGAAGCATACCACTTTCAATTGGGAATCTGAAGTTCCTAGTATCTGTTGACTTGCAGAAGAATAATCTTAACGGCCTTTTACCAGAAGAAATTCGTGGTTGTGCAAACCTTGAATATTTTGCTGCTTCAAACAATAGGCTGGAAGGGGCTATACCTGCTTCGCTTGGAAATGTTAAATCATTGAAGATAATCAACTTGGCCAACAATAGCTTTTCAGGTTCAATTCCTGTTGAGTTAAGTCGCCTCTCCAACTTGAAGTACTTGAATCTACTTGGGAATGAATTAAGTGGTGAAATTCCTTCAGAGCTTAACCAGTTGGTTCAGCTTGAAAAGCTGGACTTATCCATGAATAAGATCGTAGGAACAATAAGCCTCTTCAATTCCCAATTAAAGAATCTTCAAACTTTGGTTTTGTCTGACAATGATTTAGCAGGTAGCATTCCAAACAACTTCTGTCTCAACAATTCTAATCTGCAGCAACTTTTCATAGCTCGAAACAATCTATCTGGCAAATTTCCAATGGAGCTACTGAAGTGCACCTCCCTTCAACAACTAGACCTTTCTGACAACAATTTCGAAGAGGACTTGCCATCTAGTCTTCAAGAACTAGAGAACCTCACAGACCTTCTGCTCAACAATAACAGCTTCAGTGGAAGTTTACCTCCAGAAATTGGTAATATTAGTAAATTGGAGAATCTTTATCTATTTGACAACTTTATCATGGGGAGAATTCCACCGGAAATCGGCAAGTTGCAGAAGTTGAGAAGCATCTATCTTTATGATAACCAGATGTCAGGTCTAATGCCAAGAGAGTTGACAAATTGCACCAGCTTAACAACAATTGATTTCTTCGGAAACCATCTTACAGGTAACATCCCTGAAACAATAGGCGAGCTCAAGAATCTAATTTTATTACAACTGAGACAAAATGAATTGTCAGGTTCAATCCCACCAAGCCTTGGCTACTGTCAAAGGCTTCAACTATTGGCCTTGGCAGATAACAAGCTAACAGGAACACTGCCACCAACGTTCAGATTCCTTTCAGAACTTTACACGGTTACCCTTTACAACAATTCCTTTGAAGGTCCTCTTCCTGCATCTCTTTTCCTTCTCAAAAGCCTCAAAATCATCAATTTCTCCCACAACAGGTTTAGCGGAAGCATTTCTCCTCTTCTAGGCTCAAATTTGCTAACTGTCTTGGACTTAACCAACAATAGCTTTTCAGGTCCAATACCTGCTAATCTAGCTATGTCGAAAAATCTAACCCGTATTCGATTTGCTCAAAATCATCTTAGTGGACGCATTCCTCATGAGTTTGGAGAGCTCACTGAGCTCAACTTTATCGATTTGTCTTTCAATAATTTCACAGGAGAAGTGGCACCAGAACTTGCATGTTGCGAGAAACTTCAACATCTGCTA
Source organism: Erythroxylum orinocense (assembly GCA_025531955.1). Lineage (NCBI taxonomy): Eukaryota > Viridiplantae > Streptophyta > Magnoliopsida > Malpighiales > Erythroxylaceae > Erythroxylum > Erythroxylum orinocense. The sequence continues at coordinate 21,536,806 of JANZLX010000007.1, read as the reverse complement.
CTTAACAATAATCAACTTTCTGGTCGAATTCCCTCTTGGCTAGGTGACTTGAAAGAACTTGGAGAGCTAGACTTTTCGTCCAATAACTTTCGTGGGAACATACCATCAGAATTTGGAAGGTGTACTAACTTGCTCAAGCTTTCACTTCAAAACAACAATCTCTCAGGCAAGATCCCAGAGGAAATAGGAAACCTTACATCTCTGAATGTCCTAGATCTACAAAGAAACAACCTTTCAGGCTCGATTCCTACCGCAATTCAAGAGTGCAAGAAGCTCTTGGAGCTGAGGCTATCTGAGAACCTTTTGACTGGCACTATACCTCCCGAGATAGGAAAGCTAACTGAGTTGCAAGTTATTCTTGATCTCAGTAACAACTTTCTTTCTGGTCAGATTCCATCTTCTCTGGGAAATCTCATGAAGTTAGAGATATTGAACCTTTCATCCAATCACCTCCAAGGACAGGTACCTTCTTCACTTGCAAAACTGACTAGTCTCCACAGCCTAAACCTGTCAAATAATGATCTTCAGGGCCAACTTCCATCTACTTGCTCTGGATTTCCACTTAGCTCCTTCGCGGGTAATAATAAGCTTTGCGGGCCACCATTACTATCGTGCTTATACTCAAAAAGACCAGAGAAAAAGAAGATCTCCAACGCTGCTGCTGCATGCATCATAGTGGCCATTGTCTCTACCTCTGCATTAATATGTTTTATATTGATTTATATAATGGTGAGAATGTGGTGCAATTTGACCAGAGTATCCATATCGACTTCGGACAGTAAGGGAAGTGATCAAGAAAGAATAAGAGAAGAAGAGACGTGGGCAGTCTACGATCACGAGGAGAAGAAAAGGACTGGAAAATCAACTCCATGACAGTTTTTCCTTCACAAGATAACAGATTCCATAACACAGTGCATGTTACAGATAATTATTTTCCATGTGATCATATTTCTCCTAACACGGCAAAATAGAGCCGTGTTCACGTGTCAAATATGTGTCTGACACAAACACTTATGAAAAGTGCATATATATGTTTCATATTATTTTAGGAAAGACTTATAAAGTACAAAATATGTATGAATTATTAAAATATTTAAAGTTTTGAAATACATCAATCAATATATATTATATTATGAATTTTGATTTTTTTATTCTAAATTTTATAATATATATATATATATATACCATGTCCACCAAATTTTAGAAGTTGGTGTGTCGCGTGTCCGTATTCGTATCCGTGTTTCTTAGTATTTCGCTTCATTTTATTATTAGAATTCCTAAAATTTAATCAACTTTACAACACTCACCACCTCAATTATATTAATAAAAAATTTAATATTGAACTATTTTTAAAATTCAGATTACTATTATAAAATTAAGTAATTGTTATAAAAGATAGAAATAATATGGTGTGCCACTAATTATAGATGGTCACATGTATTGGGATGGTTTGGTTTTAC
>JANZLX010000007.1:21517486-21532875 GCA_025531955.1 Erythroxylum orinocense | reverse complement strand
ACTTGCTAAACTCATCTACCCTTAATCTCATATATCATTTCACATTCTTGAATTTTCTTTTTCTTTGCACATGAATAGTTCACCACAAATTCCTCATTTAATTTCAACTAATAATTCAAAATTTCAAGAAAAGTTCGGAGTCCATCATTCTCCATACTTGAATATACATGAAACATGGTTTAGATGAATGAAATGTGTCATGAAGAGGGTTCTTTAACTCAAAACTGAAATTGTCTCCTTTAGGTGAAAGTTTGTGAATTTTTGAATATCTGTGGAAATTGGTGGTCTAAATGAATCTATGGTGTTAATTATACATGTATGATGTGAATTGATGATAAGAATGAAGAAGATGTGTGTTGGTTACGTTTAGGTTGAAATGATAGAGAAGAGGTGGATTAATGTAATGAGTTGTACAATTGATAAAATGTAGCTTAAATGAAGAAAATTGGTTGGAATGGAATGGTGGAATGTGTCATTGATTGGAAGTGTTTACCATATGATATGATAGGGGCAACCCAAAGCGAACAATATCTGTGAGCGGGTGGTCTGGGTTGTTACAAATGGTATCAAAACCGGCACCTGAACTGTTGTGCCAACTAGAGAGCCCAACCCTAAGGGGAGTATAGATGTGAGGTCCCACATCGATTGGAGAGGAGAACAAAGTATGCCTTATAAGGGTATAAATACCTTTTCCCACAAGACGCATTTTTCTAAGGGTAGGAAGAGTAAAACCGTGAGAGGTAAGCAGACAATATCTGTGGGCGGGTGGTCTGAGCTATTACACAATAATTGTTGTAATAGTTAATAGCATTCCTCTATTAACTTAAATTTCTTTGTAAAACTTGGTATGAAATAGACACTAGGATTTAAAAATGCCTCATCTGTAAATGATGAAGAGTAAAGTTACCTTTCTCATCTCTTATTAATGACTAGAAGATAAGCTATGTAAAAAGAAGACTTATTTTTCAAATTGGTCTTGATTACTTCCTTCGCCCTCTCCATGTTATCATAAAAATAACCTATTGCTGCCTTATCATCACTATTAGCCAAATGAAGTACCCTCACAAAAGCTCACAACCTTGGATGACAAATTCATATTAGGACCAAAATTTATTATTTTCAAGTATAATTCTAGAAACCTCTAATCTAACATTTTGCCTAGCATGTTGATATGTAACTCATTTATCGCTTGTAAACATTTTTCTCAACTCCTTCTTCATTAGAATAAAACATTAAAATGATAAATATTAGTTGCAAATCTTGTAATAGTAAAACGACACAAATTTCTACTATTGGCGAAATCCTTTCTCACTAAATTTAGGGCTCATGCATGATTATACATGAACTTGGACACTTTTTTTGCTTTTTTTGCATAGTCTTATCAATAATAAAAAAATACCTAGCATCTTCTATATTTTTCAATAAGAAAAACAAGGAGTCTAATACAAAGAATTATACTTGCTTTGTAATCTTCTTCCAGCTACTTTATAAGTAAAATCAATGTCAGTAATGAATTGAGTAATATTTTCTGACCTAACTTCATTTATAACTTCATCAAATATTTAAAATAGAGTATTAGCATTCCTGATAAGGCTAAATGCATCAATAAACTTCAAAATCATTGTTCCTTTTGTAGAATAAACAAAAAAGGTTCATGTGTTTTATTTGTCCAAGCATTACATATGATTGAATACTCATTAATAGCCCAAGTCATTCTTCTTTGATCCAAATAACTTTTTATTTTATAAAAAAACTTATTAAGTTTATCTCTATAGTCATCAATTGAAGGAGCTTTGTATCTTGGACCGTAAGAGGTAATAGCATGTAATAGCGTTCACTATATGCTGACAATAATAAGATTAGGCAGCATTGAATGCTATACCTAAATTATAGCACCATCTAGCCATTAGCATGTCCACATTGTAAGTCGTTTCTCTAGATTGTAAGGCATTGCGGATTAAAGGCTAGGCTTTAGGAGTTATTCGTAGTACAAAAAAATTAGACACTTGTCTTCTTCTTTTCCTAACATCAAGTACAACATTTCCTTCTTGTTGAGTATAAATATTACCACCTTCAATATCATCACTATCATCATGAATACCAACAAAAAAACTTCCACTGCCAATTTTGTACTTCAATATTTACCTTTGATCTTTCTCATGTTGATACTCTTAAAGCAAAGTCTTCATTTATCATTTCACATCACAACTCACTTTCTTATAAGGCTACACATCACCTTTGATCCCAACTAAATGCTTCTTTAGTCTAGTGATCCTCTCACCTTTCAAATGCTTGTTATAGTATAAAGAAATAGTATAGTTCTTCATTTCAGGAACCAATCTAGTATGAGCCTAGGATGGATCATCAAATCTCCTTATACCTTAAGCGATTGAATTATCAAATACACTTAAACTTCTCTCTATTTATTTGTAAAAACAAATGAAGACATATAGTAAACTTAATAACTTTGTATCAAAATCAAGTTGTGTATAATAACATGAAGAAATAGAGCATCAATAGTTTATCAACAATCATATAATACATACAAGCAAGTAACCTTCATAAACTTTCATAAATGATTCGTTAAGAAAATTTGATAATTAAGCACATTCTATCTAAGAAATTATCATGTTTCTTAACCCAAACTCCAAATATATACATTGATTGCTATACTTTCACAACTATAATCATTTTGTGTAATTACATAATTTAAATGTAAAGTCACAACTCACAACTATAACACATTTTTATGTAATTGCATAATTCTACCATAAAGTCGCAATTATAACCATTTTTTATGATTAAATAATTCAACTATAACTCACAACTATAACTTATTTTGTGTGATTAAACTCATAAGTCATATCTATAACTCAATTTGTATAATCACATAATTCAACCATAAAGTCATAAATATAACTCATTTTGTGTGATTATATGCTTCAAACATAAACTCACATGTATAACCTAGTTTGTATGATTACATAAATTTGTAACTTTAACTCATTTTGTATTATTACATAATTTAACTATATTAATTGTAACTTATCTGTGATTATATCTAACTATCATAAACTCACATCTTTAACTTAAATTCGTGTAATCACATAATTCAACCTAAATTAACTAACCCATTTTATATATTACAAAATTAATTTATAATATATAACCTAATTTATAGTAAAGACAAATATCTAATTCAATGTTTCTAAAATTTCAAACAATAAAACAAACTTCAATTTTATAATGAATGATTGAATCCCCGATTTCCAAAATTCCAACAACACACATGACAAAACACATCCAAAATTCTGAATTTCAAATACTGTAATTCTATATAGTTTATAGAATCCTCAATCTTATTCCTCAATTTCTAAAATTAAGACAAGATAAACACATCTATCCATTCTAGTATCTAGGTATTTGATATCCTTAATTTCTAAAATGTAATTTCCAAAGTAAAAGTCTAAACTCACAACTATAAATCACTCACACACACAACAACTCATTTAACTCAACACTCAACAAAACACATCATAACACAACACATATCAACTAATCAAGCATCAAGCACGTTGCACACAGTTCAATTGTTGAAGGTTGATTTGCATTTTGCAACCTTAAGGCTTGAAGTTTACAGCTCTAGGGGATATCGGTGGTGAGGCTGAGGCAACAGTGGCAGAGAGGGTAAGGCCAAGGCGAGGCGAGGAGAGGCCACAGTAGTGCGCAGGCGAGAAGGGATAAGGTTTTGAGGTGAGGCAAGGTGATTGTGGCGGATGAAAGTGTGGCGTCGACAAAAAAGTGAGATAGAGTGAGAGGCAAAGAGGTAAGAGCCGATTCAGAAGAAACAAAGTTGCAAACGGGGGGGGGGTATTTAAGCTTACTTTTTTAAATTACAATTTAGTCTAATTATTATTTTTTGTTTTGTTTTTAGTCTAATTATTTTTAAAAAATTAAAATTCAGTCTGATATGTGACTGATATTTCTGTACCGACTCACGGTACGAAATTGCTTGGTATCGTACCATTTTTTGGTGATACGATACCTACACCACTATCTAAAATACAATAAATTATTAAGATTTGAGTTGTATAATTTAAATTGATTAAAAATAAAATTATTTTATCAATAATTTAATTTAAGTTATATTTCAAATTATACTAAACTAACTTTAAATCTAATTTAAAAATATTTTATCAAAAATTTTAAAAAAGATCAAAGAGTTATTTTTGACGTGGAGATGATTTAATTCCATACAATCAACAAATGTCAAAATCCCGTTTACACCTGTCATAATCAATTAATGTGCCCAAGCTTTCCTTTTGACTTTGGCCTTCGTCATGCTATTAATTACAAGTTATGTACCAATGAAATTGAAATTTTTATGCAAAACAGAGGATAAAATAGGAAATTCATAGTCAACTTTTTAACCACTTATATATAGTATAAAAGAATTGAAAAAGGGAAGGAAAGGAGAGAGAAGAGGAAAAATTTGAGTGTTGTTTCTCTTGCTGTCCCTCACAATTGATTTTAGGGTTTAATGAGATTTTGGCTTTGAAATAGTTTCTAAGTTTTGGGACTTGTTCCTGCTGAGAGTTTGATTGACCATGCAATAAGGAACCTTCAATCCAAAAATAGTGAAGTTTGAGGAGGTAATGGGTTCAATTTACAATAGTTGTAAAGTCTGGTTTTCAATCCTTTATCTCTTCCTTCTATTTTTCTTTCTGGGAGTCCCGTTCTTTATAAGGAATTGCCTATGGATTTCTATTCCTGCTTCTATTTTTGAACTTCTGAAATATAGTTAATGGTTGGATTTATTTGATGTCTGATTTAATGGTTATTTTATATATGGATTTCAATCTGGCGCTGTTGTCTCTGTTGTTGCTTTGGTTAGATTTTCTTTTGTTTTTCCGAACTAGAGGGCGGTGTTTTGTTTTCAATATATTGAGTTTTGATTGCTTATAATTGCGCGAGCAACTATTTTTAAGCCGCTTCCTGCATTTTAATGGCCGCATTTGTTGAACACCTTTGCATTGCTTTGCCGTCGATTAACTCTCGAAGTGTAGGAGTACAGTCTTTTTTCCGCAGGTTTAGGCGCAGATGAAGAAAAGAAGCTCTGGAGCTCTGCCGTTTTGTATTATTTACTTTTCCTTTCCTACATAAATTTTTTTGGCTAATATATCCGATCTAAAACTAAATATTTAGTTTATACCCATTTAACCTATTATGTCTTTCCTGAAAATCGATTTTTATTATAGTATTGATTGCCATTTCTTTCTTTGAAAAGATATCATCTGTTTTTAGAAAAAGGATTCAATTAGTCTTCAACTTCTATTAAAAGTCCACTCAACACTAAATCCTAAACCCTTAGCACCTTAAAATTTAATTTTCATAAATCAAACTGTAAATTTGTAAATTTTAATCATAAACTTATCTAAGGTGTATGTCTAATGATAACGACTAAATTGAAAATTTGTTTAATGAAAATAAAATTTTAAAGTGTTGATTGATCTTTTCAATGAACTTTTCATAGAAGTTGAAAAGATTCTTTTGGTGAGTGTTGTGCGAACTTTTAAGAAGAGTTTAAGGACCAATTGGAATTATTTTTCTTTTAAAAAATGGAAGGGATAAGTATATTTTCAATCTTTCAACTATAATATTGTTTTCTATTTATGTTTTTCAATTATTAAGCCCTGTAATTCAGTTATTGAGCTTTATTAATCAGTTCATGTTAATTTTTTTTATATTATTCAAAAAAATCCTACATAACATCCAAGCTGAATACATGTGTCATTTTTAATTGTATCTCTAGTTTGCTATGTAGCACGGACACGGCAAAATGAAGCTGTGTCCTTGCGTCAGACACGTGTCCGTGTCGGACACCCACTGACACACGGTAGACACAACTCGGACACGTCTAGAGATCGCTCCGACATTGCTTAATGGAATATATGCTTCATAGAATATATGCTTCATGTTTTTTGAGAGGGGCTTATAAAGTATCAAATATGTATGAACTATCAAGATGTTGGAAGTCTTGAAATACACCAATCAATATATATCATAATATGAATTCAGAAAATATATATATATGCCGTGTCCGTGTCCACCAAATTTTAGAAGTTGGTGTGTCCCCATGTCGGTGTCGTGTCGTGTCCCGTGTCCGTGTCCGTGTCTGTGCTTCTTAGCTAGTTTGGATTCCATTGATGCAATATATTGTTTAAGGTAAGGACATTAACGAAAGTTGTAATATAGAGTGATCGGTAAAATTTAAGAATTGAATTAAAAGGTTCAATAGTTTGAAGAATGAATTAGGAAACAAATATTAAGTGGAAAGCTTAAAAATATGTTTGTCCCAAAAATTTAAAAGATAGGAATGAAGAGTCCTTGGCTGACTAACTCAATGATAACCTAAATCAACCTTTTGTTTTATTGAATTATTTGATCAAAAATAGTTAGAAGCTGACTAATAGTTATGTAGCTTACAAATCCTTTGATGTCATCTCCTTTTTTGTAATATGGGATCTTGAGATCAATAATTCCAGTTTTAGTTTTATTGAACTATTTGATTAGAAATAGTTAGAAGTTAATAAAGTTAATTAACAAGCATATACTATAAACTTGTAGGTCCTTTTGTCTCATCTCTTTTTTGTAATATGGGATTTTGATATTAGCAATTCCACTTTTAATTCTATTGAACCATTTCATAAAGAATTAGGATTTGACTATTAGTCATGTATTATTGATTTATAAATATTTTCATCCCTTTTTTCGTAATATGATCATCTCTTGTTTATAGTTGTCATCTACTATGAAGTCGTAAATTCTTTCGTTATCTCTTCTTTGTAATGTGAGATTTTGATATCAACAATTCTATTGCTAACTTTATTGAACAATTTGATCAAAAAGAGTTAGCAATTGTCTCTTTTTTTGTAACGTGGGATTTTAGTATCAATTTTACTTCTAATTCTATTGAACAATTCAATTGAGACGTGTTCGGAAGTGACTATTAGTCATGTACTATTGATTTGTAAATCCTTTCATATCATTTCTTTTTTTAATATGAAACTTTGATAGCCATCTCATACAAAATGTTGCAATATGTTATGATGTCACAATGTGCATGCATTTGATGTTTTGTAATGCAGAATAAAATGTGTCTATTGAAAACAGCTTCTCTACTAAGTAGGGGTAAGGTTGCGTACTATCGGACCTCTTTAGATTCTATATCTCAGCGGGACTTCCACTAGATGTTGTTGTTATTGTTGTTGATACAAAATAAGGTGTCTTTTTTTAGAAATCAATCCAGCACATCATAACTAAAATCAATGCTTTCTGAGAAAATACCAAAAAGAAATTCATGCTCAAAATGTTCCCACAGAACATTTGATTTAGTTAAAGGAGTATATGAACCAATATTTCAATCTTTGCTTTTGCCAAACAAGCTAGTTAGAAATCTTTCATCGATATCTCCACATCTCCGTATATTTTTTATTAATAATAACAAGCACTCATTATTGCTAAAGCCTTATCTCTGACAAAATATCCTCCAAAGTCATTTTTATAAGGTTTTCTAGCAATAGGATTGCATTACTGCCCTTGGAATAAATTAAGGATTGGAAATGATTCAATTATTCAGTTCTAAATCTATTCTTGAGTGCTGAAAATTGAAAGTAGAGATCACTTAGTGTTGGTTGGAATATTAGATTGTCTAGACTTATGTTTGAATGAAAAATTAAATTGATTAAAGAAAGAATTCCACTTGATTTGTTGATCGTTTAGCTTTTTGTTGATCACTTAATATCGCAAAGCTTGATGATTAGAATAAATTTGATATTTAAAATTGACATGGTTGAAGTTGATGATTCGAATATGGTTGTCTTGGTTGAAGTAATGTAAGGTTGAAAAACTTAATTTTGTTGCTTTGGCTTTGGTAGTGAAAAGGTGGCTAAGTGCTTTATCTTTTCCTTAGTGTTGTTGTGTTTGTAAGAGCATTTAGCATTTGAAAGTGTTTGAGGGTTGTTTATTTTGCCCTTACCGTACTTGCATGGACTATGGTGAAGGGATCTTTAAAGATTGTTGTATAATTAAAGTTCATTCTCAAATACAATGCGACCCCTTAAGACTAAAATTAAACCGTTTGATTTGTAATCTTATGTGTTAATTAATCTCGAGGAAAATGATCTTGTACTCAAAGTAGTGTGGGCTCTTGCTTTAAAAAAAAAATCACTGTGAAGGTGCTTCTTTGAGAAATTCTCTTTTGACATTACTAAACTCTTCTTCGTTCTCTTATTTTTCGTTTCTCTACATTTGATCCAATTTGTTCTTAGGTCATAATATGCATTTTTGTCTTATGTTAGCATGTTTACTATAGCCACATGTCAATATTTTATCAATCATGTTGTCCAAGATAGAGGTTTACATATATTGTGCTTACATGTAGTGATGGTTGACTTTGAATGCTCGTCAATATGAAAGCTGTAAAAGTGGAGCTAGATTTAATTGATAGTGGAGTGCAAGGTGAAAAAAATGACAAGACCCTATTAGCTAAGCGCCCAAAGTTTGTAGTCCAAGCAACAAGACAAGAATCCGAAGAAAATAAAGTCTCAAATGACGTAAGTAATGGTCAAAGTAGCTCTAGTGTATTGGAGCAGGGACAATCTCCAGGGCATGACACGGGTGTTTCTTCTCGATCAACCATCTGTGCAGCACCAATTTGTCGCCAATTTTGGAAAGCTGGAATCTATGAAGATACGCATGGTCCCAAGGTCACAGTGCAAAGTATGAAGCTCTTTCTCATAAAATCATGTTAACATAGGGACAATAGGTTTTCCACAGATTAATTCCAATAAAATGCCCTTCTTATCATTGACTTTCTCAAAAAGTTTGTTGCTTATTATCTTTTCTTGGCTTTCCTTCTAAGTTGGATGGTAACTTCACCACATAGAAAACATGTTAGATGACATCTATTGATCTTGATCTATTGTCTTTCCTTTGGTTTCTTATTCTTCTGGTATTTGTGGTGGCAGGCAACAAAAGTTATCTTCATGTCCACCCCTTGTTTCTTCATTCAAATGCAACTTCACATAAGTGGGCCTTTGGCGGTAAGTTTAGCCAATCATGTTTTCTATTCCAACACATGAACTTAATTCGGGGAGTTGAAATGACCATATATGAGTTGCTATCTTTCTTGTTTTTCAGCAATTGCTGAGTTGCTGGACAATGCAGTTGATGAGGTAATTCTCTATTTTTTGAAATAGTAAACTTTTCCTTATTTTGGAAAATCTATTTCATATTGTTATATATTATTTCTTTATTCTTACTTTACAAGGCTGTGGCCTTTCTCCGACTATTATATTTCAAAAGTTTTTTAAGGAGAAAGCATGAGATTGAATCTACTAGTGTGAAACTTATAATTCCTAAAGGAGCCTTCGTATTGATCATAAAAATCTTTTATAGTGACCTTCAAAGAGAGAAAATCAATGATTAATTGTTTGCCTGATGACAATACAAGTAAATACTTGAAACCTAATCACTAAGCAATGTTCTTTAAGGAGAATCATAACATATAAGAAGAGGGATTGTGAGAGCATGAAAAATCAGAACTACAACTCCCTTTATATACCATATTAGATATAGGGTAAGTTACAATTATAATCCAATCAAATCACAGTCACAATCACAATCCCTAACAATCCTCTTAATCAAATCATAATTTCTAACACTGTCCCTCAAGTTGGAGCATATATATCATAAGCTCCAAACTTGTTGCACAATTGTGTTAGTTCCTGTAACAACTTCGATATATATTGAAAGTTATTATCTGCATATGCTGTAGACTCATAGGTTCTTATATAGAGCTAGGGTACATAGTTTTGGTAGTCTCCTAATTTAGGAAGACTCCTTATTTGGAAATATCCCTAATATGGCTAGATATTACAGCTAAGGATAATATCTAAGAATAATCCCTTAATTAAAGGAGTATCTACTATTACGGGATTCTCTACACTCCCCCTCAAGTTGGTGCAATGATGTCTATCATGCCCAAGTTGTTAAATTGCTCTTCAAATGGTTGTCTGAACAGCCCCTTTTTGAAGACACCTGCTCTCTGTTCTCTAGTAGGAACAAATGGAATACATATGCTTCCATCTTGCATTTTTTGTTAAATTGCTCTTCAAATGGTTGTCTGAATAGCCCCTTTCTGAAGACACCTGCTCTCTGTTCTTTAGTAGGAACAAATGGAATACATATGCTTCCATCTTACATTTTTTCCTTGATAAAGTGCTTATCAACCTCTATATGCTTTGTCCTTTCGTGAAGTACTGGATTGTGTGCAATATTAATGGATGCCTTATTGTCACAATACAACTTCATGGGAGGCTTAACTTCCAAATGTAACTTAAGACATAACTCTTCAGGGCCATAAGACTTCACACAACTCCTTGAGCCATAGCCCTGTACTTAGCTTTTGCACTACTCCTAGCTACTACATTTTGCCTTTTACTTCTCCATGTTACCATATTCCCCCATAGATAAGTGCAGTAGCTTGATGTTGATCTTTTATTAGTAATGTAGCCAGCATAGTCTGCATCCCTATAGACTTCTATGCTTCTTTCTTCCCTCTTCTCAAAGAACAATCCCTTACCAGGACACCTCTTTAGATATTTCAAAATTCTGATAACAACTTCCAAGTGTTCTTCATATGATGAGTGCATAAATTGACTTATTAAGCTCACTGCAAATGCTATATCTGATCTAGTGTGAAATAAGTAAATTAGTTTCCCAATAAGTCTCTGGTACCTTTCCTTGTTTACTGGAACACCATTTTCGGGCTGTCCAAGTTTTTTTTCCTAGTTCCATTGGTGTATCACAAGGTTTACAGCCACTTAAACCTGTTTCTTTTAATAAATCGAAAGTGTACTTTCTTTGAGTCACCATAATTCCCTTCTTGGATTGAGCTACTTCCATGCCAAGAAAATATCTAAGCTGCCCCAAGTTTTTTACTTCAATTTCCTTCCCGAGCTGAGCTTGTAATTTCTCTATCTCTACTTGATCACTTCCAGTAATTATGATATCATCCACATACACAATTAGGACAACAATTTTACCTTCCCCATTCCTTTTAGTAAACAAGGTATGATCTGATTAGCCTTGGGAATACCCCTGGCTTGTTACAAATTTGGTGAATCTGTTAGACCAGGCTCTTGGGGACTGTTTTAGTCCATACAGGGACCTTCTAAGTTTGCACACCTTGTCTCCAAAGCTTTTCTTGAACCCAGGAGGTGGCTCCATGTACACTTCCTCTTCCAAATCACCATTCAAGAAAGCATTTTTTACATCTAGTTGAATTAGAGGTCAGTCTAAGCACGCAGCCATTGATAATAGGACCCTGACAGTGTTCAACTTTGCCACTGGAGAGAATGCCTCAGTATAGTCCACCCCAAATGTTTGAGTGTAACCCTTTGCCACCAATCGAGCTTTAAATCTTTCTATTGACCCATATGCATTGTATTTAATGGTAAATATCCACTGGCATCCAACCAATTTTTTTCCTCTTGGCAGATCTGTTCTCTTCCACGTGCCCTTCTTTTCCAGAGCCTTTAACTCTTCCAAAACTGCCTCCTTCCACTTAGGAACAGCTAGAGCATCATGTATATTGTTTGGAATTTTTGCACTGGGTAGTGTGGAAATGAAGGTAGAAAAAGTTGGAGACAATTTTGCATTAGAGACACAGTTAGAGGTAGGGTATTGTGTGCATGATCTTTTCCCTTTTCTCATTGCAATAGGAAGAAAAATATCATCAGGGAGATCATTTGAGTTACCTGGTTAGGTTCTAGTAATTTCAGTCTTGGATTGTAAGATGTCAGGACTTAGATTCGGAGATGATAATTGGGTTATATCAAAGATTACTTCCCTTGCTCCCCTGCTATATATTGCACTGTGAAGTGTTCTCTGCTTTTCACTTCCTACTTCCTTCTCAACCTTGTTTTCCTGATTTTCTTTTTCCTCCCCCTGACTAGTAAGTTTTTCTACCGTTGGTCCTTCTAGGTTCAATATCTCAGTTTTTTTTTTCAACTGGACCTCTCATCTTCCTCACTGAAATACTCCCCCTTAAGATGAGTGTGACTATCATAAGGTTTAGGATCCATAGAGGTAAAAAATTTCCAAGATGTTGGATCAAAACACTTATATACCTTTTGGGTTCTATAGTATCCAACAAAAATACAGTTGATAGCTTTAGGATCTAGTTTGGATTTCTTGGGATTATTTCTATAGACAAACATAGTGCTTCCAAATATTTTCAGAGGGACAGGTGGGTTCGATTTTGTGTTAGGAAAGAAGGAAGAGAAGATTTGTAATGGGGCTTGGAATTTTAAGGTTTTGGAGGGAAGTCTATTGATCAAAAAGCAGTTCTCCCCATAGGTATTTTGGGACATGTGTTTGAAAGCTAATTGCTCTAGCTACCTTTAAAAAATGTCTGTTTTTGCGTTCAAAAATTCCATTCTGCTGTGGGTTGTGATTGCAGGAGGTTTGGTGGATAATCCCTTTGCTATCTAGGAAATTTTTTAAGGCCAAGTTCACATACTCCTTCCTGTTGTCACTTCTTAACATTCTAACCTCCTTTTGAAATTGAGTTTTAACCATGTTATAGAAGGACACTAATGTGGCACAAACATTCGATCTATCGCCCAAAAGAAACACCCATGTGATCCTAGAATAGTCTTTGATGAAAGTGAGGAACCACCGCTTTCCATTAGGTGTTTGAGTTCTAGAGGGACCCCATAAATCACTGTGTATTATCATAAATGGCTCTGGACATCGGTTGTTTTGAATGGGGTAATGACTTCTATGAAGTTTAGCTAATTCACAACATTCACATTAAAAGCTAGCACTTTTATTGATAGATAAATGAGGTAATGCACACTTTAGATATTGTAAACTAGGATGTCCTAACCTATAATGCCACATCATTATTTCTTCCTCCTTGCTAACAGTAATGTGACAGCTCCCTTCTTCATGTTTCTTGCCTTCTTCTTTCAAGATATATAAGTCTCTAGTAACCTTAGCAACCCCAATCATCCTCCCCGATTCCAAATCCTGAAACATACAATTAGTTGGCCAACAATTAGCTTTGCAATTCATATCTTTGGTTAGCTTGCTAACAGAAACAAGGTTATACGAAAGATTGGGAATGTGAAGAACATTTTTTAGTGTTAAGGTATTTGAAATAGGGACCGTTCCTTTTCTTGCTATTGAAGCTAAGGAACCATTTGCAATTCTAATTTTCTGGTTCCCTGCACACGGTGAGTAAGAGGAAAAAAATTTGGAGCTACCGGTCATGTGATCGGTGGCTTCAAAGTCAACTATCCAAGAATAGGAGGGTATAGAACAAACAAAGGCTTTTGGAAGGATTATACCTGATTGGACTACAAAACAAGAGAGTTTTTTTGGTATTCTCTGTTGGAAGGAATGTGTACAGATGATCAAGCTGTTCCTTTGTGAAAGGAAAGGTCCTGGTTGAGCTGGAGGTATCCTGGTCATGATTGGACTGGTTCCCAACTTGCAAAGCTTTCCCGTCTCCTACTCCACTAGCCCATTTTTTCTTCCAGTTTGCTGGTTTGCCATGTATCTTCTAGCAGGTATCTTTTGTATGCCATGGTTTTTTGCAAAAATCACACCAAGGTTTCTGCTTGTTTCTACCTTTCTCACCCTCACTGTCACTATTCTTTGAGACAAATGTTGATCCTTCATTCTGAACGTCCATGGTGCCATTTTTTCCCAACATGATACTCTTTCGAGCTTCCTCTCTTTTGACTTTAGAGAAGACTTCTCGTATTGAGGGTAGTGGCCTACGTCCCAAAAATACATCCCCTGACTTCATCCAATTCTGCTGTCAAGCCAGCCAGAAATACAAACACTCGTTCCCTGTCAACTTTCTCTCTATATTGGGTTGCATCTTTTGGATCTTTCCACTTTGTTTCCTTAAACAGATCCAACTCCTGCCATATTATAGTCATTTCATTATAATATGCAGTCACATTTTGCTCACCCTGCTGTGTCTTCCACATTTTTTAATTGAGTTCAAACAGTTGAGCATAGTTTTCCAGGTCTGAGTATGTTTCTTCGACGGCTTCCCATACATCTTTGGCTATTGGGGGAAAAATAAATGGTCTTCCAACTCCTGGTTCCATGGAATTGATGAGCCAGGCTGTAATTATGGCATTTTCCAAACACCACTGGTCAAAATTAAGGTCTTCTGACCTTGGAGTTTGGATTGGTCCTGTTGTGTACCCTAATTTTCCTTTTCCAGTAGTCACGAGACGGGCTGATTGGGACTATTCTAGGTAGTTTCTTCCATTCAGCTTCTGGGTTGAAATTTGTAGGGAATTTTCTGGTTGTATGTTGACTGAATCAGGATGATTTCCTGATCCAGACGAAGGGGTTATGCTGTTGGTGGTCTTGAGGGATGAAGATCGAGACCCCACACCATTGCAGCTTCGTAATTCATGGAAGAGCGTGAGGCTCTGATACCATGTAAAAACTTAGATGTATAAAGAAGATTGTTGTATGTGTTATTATGCTCTAGACCCGTAGGTTCTTATACAGAGCTAGGGTACATAGTTTTGGTAGTCTTCCTAATTTAGGAAGACTCCTTATTAGGAAAGATTCCTAATATAGCTAGATATTACAGCTAAGAATAATCTTTAAGAATAATACCTTAATTACGGGATTATCTACATTTAGCACCAGTTGAGTTGAGATCTTTTCCTGTCCATAAAAAATTCCTCAGGAGTCTTTCTAGTGTTCTGATAATCGAGTAGGGAGGTGAAGGTGGGAGATCCAATATACTTACATTTGATTAAGCACCACATTATTGAGCTGGAGTCTACCAGAGAAAGACAGGGCTCAATTGCACAAGCTTCCCAACTTTTTTGTAGAGCCTTTGCTAGTGGAATGCAGTCCCTAGAGGAGAATTTTTATCTTTTTTTCTTTTTGGTAGTAACTGGGATACCTAAGTATAATGGTGACTTTCCATTAATAACTCCTTTATGGTTTTCCAACTAACGTTTCAGGTTATGATTGCAAATTGTGATGTTTCATCATCTGTTCACTATCAATCTCATCATCTTTGGTTGGAGCCTGCTTTACCTGTTGACTCAATCGGATGGCTATTACTGAGTGTGCTAATCTATAAAGGAAACAATCTTCATATCAGTTTATTTGTGTCTCCTCAATTTCTGTTTTTGAACATCTGGTCTAACTTTCAACAAGATAAATGGTGAACATATCTGTTACAGACTCCTTCATAGGTCAGTCTTATTCAAGGGTTAATAATCTTATCTCATCTACAGATTAAGGATAGCATTGGTTTAGTATTATCTTTAACT
>JANZLX010000007.1:21502424-21517386 GCA_025531955.1 Erythroxylum orinocense | reverse complement strand
AGATTATGTACAGATATTAGTTTCCTAAATTAGCTAGCTCTATTTCTATATATACATGTAATTGTGTACAGATGAATCAGAGAAAAAAGGAATACAACTGTTCAGTATTTCCACATGCATATCTCCCAGGGTAGATAAAAAATAATGGTGTTTCACTTGGCTCCTTACAAGTAGTAAAAATTTTAAATTTATTATTTATTTTTTGTATTTGTAGCATGTATTAAAAGTTATATTAGACATGAAATAAATCGTGAATTATTATCATACAAGTCAAGAATCTAGATGCTAATTTCGATTTTAACAACTGAACTATAAAGCTGGTTTCAGTTATTCGCTATCTTCATTGTACCTGCTTTTGTGAAATTGTTTTGTTTTTTAATATTCTTTGTCCTTGAAAACTGAGTTCACTTGGTGAATGATTTATTGTTTAACGTGGGCACTGGTTTCACTGTTAATAAATTATTCTATCGTCTTGACCTGTGATATCTGTGTTTCTAAAAGGCAATGGAAAGTTTTGGGGTCGGTGCTATATTGGAGCCTGATCTTCTCTTCTGTTTTTTCTTATCCTTGGGATTAGCTCATTGATATTATAGTAAGATTTTGTCTCTATGGGAAAAGAAATTCTGCTTTGAAGGTCTTTACTTTTCAGATAAAAAGTAAAGTGATATAACATCAACATGTAGTAGATCATGTTGTTATTGTTTCTTTGTAGGCGGAGGAAGAACAGAGACTTAGAGAGGAGTTTGAGAGGGAGGGCAGAAAACTTCCTCCGAAGGAGGGCTTGCAAGTTTTTGATTTCAATATCATCACACCTGGGACTGAATTCATGTCTGTCCTGTCAATTGCACTTCAGTATTATATTCACCTAAGACTAAATTATGATCCTGGGTGGAAGAAAATTAAGGTATTACATATTTCACAGTTCATAATTCATTGTTCTTTATGAAGCTTCATTTCTTTTGGATTTATCTTGCTGTTGTGCCTGCTTTGTGGTAGACACTGTTTGAGTTGTTTATTGCTCTTTGATTTTTGAAGGTTATCCTTTCTGATGCAAATGTTCCTGGGGAAGGGGAACATAAAATTATGTCATACATTCGTCTTCAAAGAAATCTTCCTGGTTATAACCCAAATACACGTCATTGCCTGTATGGTTTGGTATGTTATATCCACCGTTTTTAGTTTCCTGGAATTTTGTTTCTGTTTGTTAAAGAGATTTAGATGGTTTCAATTTTATCACTTATAGGATGCAGATTTGATTATGTTGGCTTTGGCGACCCATGAGGTTCATTTCTCAATTCTTCGAGAGGTTTGCATCTTTCTGTTTTCAGTATCTCACTTTTTGGTAATAGAATTCTGTTTTAATATTCTTAAACTTGTTTGTCTTTAACTACTGCTGTATCCATACTTTTTATGGGAATTTGCTGGGATATATTCTAAATGAAAATGCATAGGTTTCCTTGATATATTGATCTAGATAATCTGATAAGTTGTTGATTGTGTTTCAGGTTGTTTTTACACCTGGACAACAAGACAAATGCTTCCTATGTGGTCAAATGGGTCATCTAGCTGCTAATTGTGAAGGCAAAACTAAGGGAAAAGCCGGAGAATTTGATGAGAAAGCTGATGGGGTGGCTGTGCCCAAAAAGCCATACCAGGTTGGTTCCATTATATCTTTTGTCTCATGGATATAGTCCTACTTGTGTCTTCGGATTTACAGTGTTCTCTTTTTTGCAGTTTCTTAACATTTGGACTCTTAGGGAGTATTTGGACTATGAGTTCAGATTGCCAAATCCTCCTTTTGAGATTGACATTGAGCGTATTGTGGATGATTTTATATTCATGTGCTTTTTGGTGGGTAATGATTTTTTGCCTCATATGCCTACATTGGAGATTCGTGAGGTTTGTAATTTATCCATTTATGTTTATTTAATTTTGTCATTTTGCATTTGTCCTTTCTTCCCCTTGCTTCATTGTCTCAGCTTTTTACATTGCAATGGTTTGGTGTTGATATGCCAACTGATAGTTGCTCTTTTTCTAGGGTGCAATTAACTTGCTGATGGCAGTATATAAGAAGGAACTTATGGTATTGGGTGGGTTTTTGACTGAGGCAAGTAAGGTAAGTGACTATATGGTCTCAATTAACTTTCACTTTTCTCCCTAGACTTTTCTGATGTGTTCATTTTTTTGGGTCCTCAGCCAAATTTGGATAGGGTTGAGCATTTTATTCAAGTAGTGGGATCCTATGAAGACAAAATATTCCAGAAAAGAGCACGTCTACACCAGGTTAATGATGTGTATAGCATGTTGAATGTTTTAAATCACGATGGCATTCACTGTATGGATTCTTTAGTGAACTATTTTTGAGATTGCACATTTGTCATACATACATGTAGATGTGGGCAAGCAGGTTCTTCCACCTATCTGTATCTTTATTACTTTTTTCTTGACTTGAGTTGCCATGTTAATCTACAACAGCGCCAAGCAGAGAGAATTAAGCGTGAAAAGGGACAAACTAGAAGAGGAGATGATGCAGAACCTCAAGCTCTACCTGAATCTTTGGTTCCAGTTGCTCGATTTCATGGTTCTCGTCTTGCTTCAGGTCCTTCTCCTTCACCTTATCTGCAAGGAAGAACATCAGACCTTGATGTTAGGAGCAGTCATTATGGTACATCTGAGGGTAAAGGATTTTCTGCTCAGAGCCACAAAGTTGCAAAATTCTCTTCTTCAACAAATATAGGTGCTGCTATTGTTGAGGCTGAGAATAGTCTGGAAACAGAAGTATGTCTTACAGCTCATGGAGATGCACTTTAATGTAATTCTAGCTCCTTCAGTCATTCTTAGGGCTCATACTCGTCAGCTTATTTTATGAGCCTTACTGGCAAGGAGTTAAGAGTGCATTTATTTACCTCTTACTATTAATCAATCAACTCTTGTTGGATGCTTCGGGCCACTAGGAGCAGTCAGGCTAATTCAATTTCCTTTTCATTTGTAGGTTCTCGAAAACAAAACAGAATTGAAGGCTAAGCTTAAGGATATACTAAAAGAGAAATCTGATATTTTTAACTCTGAAACTGCTGAAGAAGACAAGGTTTGGGTTGTTTCAAATCTTGATGAGTTATTCATATTTTGCAAAAAATTATATAATTGCTTCTGTTATGTCATTAAGATATTGAATAGAAGAGTAGTTGGAAATGGGTAGAAACACATCTTTTAAGTTATGCGTTATGTACTGAAACTTCTGTGAATTGATGATGTGTGCAAATGCACACAGTGGCCATTTCTTTTAGTGGAATTACTATGTTGCATTTGCTATACTCGTGCTGATAATGTATGGCTAATATTCTAGGTTCTACTTTTGGTTATGAAGTGGATTGTGTTTCTCATGTTTTACAAAGTGCAATGATGATGAATGGTTTTTATTTTCAGATTAAATTGGGAGAACCTGGGTGGAAGGAAAGGTATTACAATGAGAAGTTTTCAGCAAAATCTCTGGAAGAACGTGAAAGTATACGACGAGATGTTGTAAGTTTTAAAATCTAAATTATTTTCTTTTTATCTTAAAAAATTATGGAGTTCTAGTTATTAGTTAACATCCATTTGAGTAGGTTCTGAAGTACACAGAAGGGTTATGTTGGGTTATGCATTACTACTATGAAGGTGTTTGCTCTTGGAATTGGTGAGTTGTCTTGAATTCTCTGTATTCCTTGGTTTTGATTCTTTTCTCCCTGTTGATGGTTCTGTTTTTCTTTAGGCTTGTAGATTTTATCCAAAAGTGAAGTTTAAAAACCTTTGATAAAAATTTTGGTGGTAATATGAACTGTTGTTCACACATTCTAAATTTTTATGTTTAAATTGGACCTATGGAATTAAAATTTAGGCTTATTTTGTTGATTGCAAGTGTTGTCCATTCTGTTAGCCATGGACCGAAACCATTACTGGTTTATCATAGGAAGAAGCAGAACGCTGAGGTGGAGAGAGAATGATGAGCTGGAGAGTGATGCATGCATGCTTAACCGTTAGGGAGAATAAGGGAATGATTGTGTGGGGTGTACGGGTACTCTAGGAGGAGTTAGTTAGAAATGATGAGGAAATCATCTTTTATTCTTGATATCAGTACATTGTACGGCCTTTGGCTGGGGAGCTATAGCTCTACGGAGTCTTATCAATACACATTGTCTATTTTATGGAAATTCCCTATCCTTACTCTATCAAATTGGTGCGGTGAGCGTGGAAGCTCATGACCAACACCAGAATGGAGAATAGGTTGGAAGTGGTAGAGAGAGTCTGGGAGCGATGGAGCAAAGATTAACAGGGCTCGATGGAGAAATAAGTGAGATTAAATCGATGCTAGTTGCTGCGTTGAAAGGAAAGACCACGGACGAAGCTTTAGGTGGGCAGTCGTCGATGGCAGAGGGAGGCTCGGCCAATACCTCTGTTCCTGGGAGATCATCCGCACGGGTAGTGACTCTGGACGATGTACAGGTAGCAGCCAAACGTATCGAGCTGCCGAACTTCACTGGTGTCGACCCTGGGTCCGGCGAGCAAAGCAGTATTTCCAGGTGTAAGAGACCCCTGAAGAAAAGAAGGTCACGCTGGCTTTAGTGTGCATGGAGGGTCATGCTCTTCACTGGATAAGTTGGCTACAAGATCGGAAGCCCCTAATGACCTGGGAAGATGTAAAGAAAGAAGTGCTCACTAGGTTCGGAGGTGCACTGGCGACTAAACCTTTTGAAGCGTTAGCAGCTGTTCGTCAAAATGGGGTAGTGAATGAATTTATCCAGGATTTCGTTGCCAAGGCAGTGCAAGTCAAGGGATGTTCGGAAGAATTTTTCATCGGGCAGTTTCAAAATGGACTAAAGGAGGAGATTAGGGCACGGATTCGTTCTCATGAGGCTGTGGATCTCTATCAGACAATGAACTTAGCCAGAGCAATCGAACATGAACAGGAGGTTTTGAGTAGGAAGAAGTTTGTGAAGCCATATTCTCATAGAGAGGGCTTTGGATTAGGTGTTAAAGCGGGGTCAGTAATTGGGGTCAAAGGGCCTCAGACTACTTTTCAAGTTACTGATGGAAGGAAGAGTGGGTTTGGAGCTGGGGTGACTCACCCAAGTGCTAGACCGACCCAATCTTGGAGTCATTTGAAGGGAACCACCGGACCTGCTCAGTCTGGTGGGAGTAGCATTGGGTCTAGTGCTCATGCGGGTTCAGCCTGGTCCAGAGGGGTTCGAAGATGCACCCAAAAGGAGTTTCAAGATCTTAGGGCAAAAGGGCTTTGCTATCGTTGTCTTCAACCCTATCATCCTCTTCACCAGTGCCAAGGAGCATCACTACACACGATGATCTTGGCTGACGATGATTCGTTGGAGGACAGGGGCAAGGGGACATCGCCAAAGATGGAGCCGTAGGAACTCTCAAGCGACCAGCAGTTTACAAATCTCGAACACCCTTATTTTGCTCTCGGTGGGTGCGGAAGTCACCAAACCATGAAGTTACGAGGGATGGTTTGTGGGGTAGCCGTTATTATTAGGGATGAGCATCCGGGTAATTCGGGCCCAATTTTCACTGTTTGAGCCCGGCCCGAATTACCCGAAAATTGTTTTCCCTTACCTGGCCCAAACCCGAACTTTCAATTACCCGAACTTACTCGGCTCGATTTACCCGAATTATCCCGGCCTGATTTACTTGAATTATCCTAATTATCCTATTTCATAATTCTTTTAAACCTAATTCGGGTAATCGGGTCGGCCCGAATTTTTTTGTAGTTACCCGTCCCGGCCTGAAAATAATTCGGGTAATACTCGGACCGGCTCGAATTACCCGAAATTTAGCATTTGCTTACCCAAATTAATTCGGGCCGGCTCGAATAATGCTCACCTCTAATTATTATGGTAGACAGTTGGGCGAGCCACTGTTTCGTTACCAAGGGGGCAATGGAGAAGATGGGACTCCATGTTGAACCAACATTGCGGACTGGTGTGCGATTGGGAGATGGGCGACGCGAAGAGACTCAAGGCGTCTGCCGAAATGTTGCAGTAGAAATTGGAGGTGCTAAGTTTAAGGTCGATTGTTTTGTGTTTCCTTTAGGTGGTGTCGACCTCATTTTGGGAATCTCGTGGCTACAACAGTTGGGAAATGTTAAAGCAAATTGGGGTCGAATGTCTATGGAGTTTCAGTTTAGTGGGAGAACAATTAAAGTTGATGGAGATCCTTCTCTTGTTAATACCCCCAGCATCAGTTCGGTTTTTGCAGAAATCAAGTCCGACTAGTTGCGGCATGGTGTTTTGGCAAGCTTCATTGATAGAGTTGAACTCGGCTGAGGGGGAACGTTCAGAAGAACAAGAGACAGACCTTCAACAGTTACTGCAGAAGTTTGCAAGTCAGTTTAACGAGCCTTCGGGGCTACCTCCAAGTCGCGCCATTGACCACAGTATACCCTTACAGCAAGGGGTTACTGCTGTGAGTGTAAAGCCTTATCGCTACGGCCACACACAGAAAGATGAAATAGAACGGCAAGTGTCTGAGATGTTGGCAACTGAGATAATTCAGCCAAGTTTTGCGCCATTTTCCAGTCCCGTTCTGCTAGTGAGGAAGAAAGACGGAGGGTGGTGATTCTGTGTTGACTATCGGGAGCTGAACAAAGTAATTGTAGCGGATAAATATTCGATTCCGGTGATACAGGAGCTACTGGATGAATTACATGGCTCTAGGTTCTATTCTAAGGTCGATCTACGATCTGGATACCACCAAATCAGAGTTCCGGCTGAAGATATTTCTAAGACGGCCTTTAGGACTCATTCCGGTCATTACAAGTTTAAAGTGATGCCTTTTGGGTTAAAGAATGCCACAACTACGTTTCAAGTGACAATTAACAAGCTTTTCCGACCATATTTACGACGATATGTACTGGTGTTCTTTGACGACATCCTTATTTATAGCAAGGATTGGGATGAACATATGAGTCACTTGTTGTTTGTTTTGGGGATATTGGAGGAACAACAATTTGTTGTTAATGAGAAGAAAAGTCAATTCGGGCAGACCAAGATTGAGTATTTGGGATACATAATTTCATTGGGTGGTGTATCTACGGATCTGACGAAGGTGGCGAGTATACTCACATGGCCGCAACCTAGATCGATCAAAGGGGTGAGAGCTTTCCTCGGCTTAACAGGATATTACAGAAGGTTTATACAAAATTATGAGTGCATAGTGCGCCCACTGACTGAGCTACTGAAAAAGGAGTCTTCTCAGAAGTTTTTATGGACAGCTGAGGCGCAAACAGCCTTTACTGCACTTCAGCAGGCTTTGACCACTGCACCTACACTAGCTATGCCCGATTTTCACCAACCTTTTGTTGTAGAATGTGACGCATCCGGGGGAGGGTTAGGAGCAGTTTTAATGCAAGGAGGACGACCAATTGCTTTTTACGGCAAGAGTTTGACGCCACGGAATTTAACTAAACCAGCTTATGAGAAGGAGTTAATGGCTCTTGTGATGGCCATCCGACATTGGCGACCATATTTGGTGGGGGGCAAATTTACGATGCGCACTGACCATTGTAGCTTGAAACATTTACTACAACAGCAAATTACTACTCCGACTCAACAAAATTGGGTGGCGAAACTTATTACGTACGAGTTTGACATAGAATACAAGGCGGGAATATTGAACAAGGTTGCCGACTCGTTATCAAGACGACAGGAAGATGTAGAGCTGTCTGCGATTTCTTTACCTTGGTGGACTCAATGGGCAGATCTTGACAAAGAAATGGCAGCAGATGATGCTTATCAGAAACTCAAAATGAAGATCATTGACTGCCCTGCTGAATTCAAGAAATACAAGATTGTGAATGGCAGAATATTTTTTAATGGGAAACTATTCTTACCTGCTACTTCTTCGTGGATTCCTAAGCTAATTCATGAGTTTCACTGCACCCCTCAAGGAGGACATTCCGGAGCCTATAGAACTTACCGAAGAGTGGCAGCCAATGTTCATTGGGTGGGGATGATGAAACAGATTCAGAAGTTTGTGGCTGAATGTCAAACATGCCAACGCAACAAATACAACAATCAAGCTCCTGCTGGGTTACTACAACTGCTACCCATACCGAATTGAGTATGGTAAGATTTATCCATGGACTTCATCACTGGTATGCCTCGTTCTCGTAGAATTGATTGTGTTTTGGTAGTGGTGGACCGTTTAAGCAAGTATGGTCACTTCATTGGTCTTTGACATCGGTTTACTACACGGTCAGTGGCTGAAGTGTTTTCTAAGGAGATTGTGAGGCTTCATGGAGTACCACACTCCATTGTTAGTGACAAGGACCCTTTATTTATGAGTAATTTCTGGCTAGGATTTTTTAAAGGATGGGGTACCCGGTTGAAAATGAGCACTACCTACCATCCGGAAACGGATGGCCAAACGAAAGTCTTAAATAGATGCTTAGAAACATATTTACAATGCTTCTCTTCTGAACAGCCTAGAGCTTGGAGTTGTTGGTTGTACTGGGCCGAGTATTGGTACAACACCAACTTTCACGATGCTACTCAAACAACTCCTTTTGAACTAGTCCACAGTCAGAAACCACCTACCCTTGTTCAATATTTGCATGGGGAGTTTAAGATTGTGGTAGTGGCAGCTGAACATCAGGACCGAAATGAAATATTGCGGTAGCTACATTATAATCTGCTCAAAGCACAACAGAGGATGACTAAGCAGGCCAATAAACATCGACGGCATGTTGAGTTCTAGGTGGATGATTGGGTCTACTTAAAGATTCGACCTCATAGACAGACCTCACTTGCACAACGAGTGTATCACAAACTCACTCCTCGTTATTACGGGCCATTCAGGGTGCTACAGAAAATAAGTCCGGTGGTGTACAAATTAACCTTGCCACAGAGTTCAAAGTTTCATCCCACTTTTCACATTTCTCAACTGAAGAAGGCAGCAGGAGACCATCAAGTTTTAGGTGAGCTTCCTCATAATCTAGTTGCTGAGCAGCCAAGTTTCATTCTAGAGCAAATTCTTCAAACCAGATCCTTCGACCCTCCTGCCACTCCTTGTCATCAGTTGTTGGTTAGATGGGCTGCCAAAGGACTTGATGAAGCTACCTGGATCAGCTGTTCGAATTTTCGGGGACAATTTCCTGAATCAGACCTTGTGGACAAGGTCTGTTTCCAAAGAGGGAGTATTGTTAGCCATGGACCGAAACCATTACTGGTTTATCATAGGAAGAAGAAGCAGAATGCTGAGGTGGAGAGAGAATGATGAGCTGGAGAGTAAGGCATGCATGCTTAACCGTTATGGAGAATAAGGGAATGATTGTGTAGGGTGTACGGGTACTCTAGGTGGAGAATATAAGTTAGTTAGAAATGATGAAGAAATCATCTATTATTCTTGATATCAGTATATTGTACGACCTTTGGCTGGGGAGCTATAGCTCTACGGAGTCTCATCAATACACATTGTTTGTTCCCTATCCTTACTCTATCAGATACCATGTAACAACTTCGATATATATTGAAAGTTATTGTCTACATATGTTGCTGACTCATAGGTTCTTATATAGAGCTAGGGTACATAGTTTTGGTAGTCTCATAATTTAGGAAGACTCCTTATTTGGAAATATCTCTAATATAGCTAGATATTAAAGCTAAGGATAATCTCTAAGAATAATCCCTTAATTAAGGGACTATCTACTATTACAGGATTCTCTACACTTCCAACCAAACACTTGATGAGTAGATCAACCAACTAGTCCTCAGACTTCACTTGAGTGTTTTTATCACATTTTGCTGCACCTTTTTTGTAACAAAGTGATAGTCTACCTCAATATGCTTTGTGCTTTCATGAAAAACTAGATTAGAAACAATGTAAATGCTTGCTCGATTATCTCACATTAGCTCCATAAGTTGTGTTTGCTGAAATCCAAGTTCCTAGAGCATTTGTTTTATCCAGACAAGTTCTTAAGTTGTATATGCTATGGCTCTTTATTTTGATTCTGCACTTGAACAAGAAACCATTGTTTGCTTCTTGCTTTTCGATGAAATTAGACCAACAAACACGTAATAACTTGTAGTAGATTGTCGATCAGCCCTAGAACCAGCCCAATCGACATCACTATAGGCTTGAACTGAACAATCCCCCTGGTTCTTATATAACAGTCCTTCGCTAGGATTGCGCTTAAGGTATTTCAAGATTCGAATAGTTGCATTCCAATTATTGGTTTGGATTGCATAAATTGACTCACCACACTTATACTGAATGAAATGTCAGGCCTAGTAACTGTAAGATGTTTTAATTTCCCAATCAGTCTCTTACAATTTCCTGGATCTTTCAAGAATTCTCTTTGGTATGCATCAAGTTTGATCTTGGGATCCATTGGAGAATCCAACGATTTACATCCCAACAAGTCAGCTTCTTCTAGGAGATCAAGAACATACTTGCATTGGGATAGACAAATACCATCTTTAGATCTTGCAACTTCGATTCTCAAAAATACTTTAGGAGACCCAACTCTTTTGTTTGGAATTGTTGTTTCTGGAATTCCTTCAATCTCTGAATTCTATTTTGATCATCACTAGTAATAATAATATCATCAACATATACAATCAATAGAATTTTACCAGATCTTGTGTGTTGATAGAACACCGAATGATCTACTCCACATTGCTTAAGACCAAATGTCCAAACTATGCTTTAGGAGATTGCTTTAAACCATGTAAAAATTTCTTTAATAGGCACACTTTCTCAGACTCCCCTGAACAATAAGCCCTGGAGGTTGCTGCATATAAATTGTTTCTTCTAGATCACCATGGAGGAATGCATTTTTATGTCAAGTTAGTAGAGAGGCCAAGAACAAATTGCAGCTAAGGGGATAAAAATACGGGTTGACGCCACTTCTGCTACAGGAGAAAATGTTTTAGAATAATCAATACCATAGACTTTTATGTACCCTTTAGCAATAAGACAAGCCTTGAGTCGTTCAATAGATCCATTAGCAAGAGTCTTAATAGTATATACCCATCGACAACCAACAATTGAGGCATCACGAGTAGGAGTAACAAGTTGCCAGGTGTGATTTGACCATAAAGCATTTATTTCCTCTTGCACAGCTTGCTTCCAACTACCATTTTGTATAGCCTCTGTTATACTGTTATGAATAGACACAATCCATGTTTGATAAAAAAGAACAAAAGGAGGGGGGACATATAGTTATAAGAAACAAAATTAGAAATTGGATGATTGGTACAAGATCGTTTACCTTTCCTTAAGGAAATAGGCCTGTCTAGGTCACTGTTTTTCGAATCTAGAGACAAATTAGGCTCATTTGGATGGCCAGCTACTATTCAATGTGGCTTTTGGGAATAAACCTGAAATTCTGATTGAGACAATTGAGGAAGATAAGAAGGAACGGAACCTGAGGTGAATTGTCTAAACTGTCAGGCAAATTATCCAAGGATTTTTCAAAAAGTGAGGGTAAACAATGTTTGAAGCTTTTGGCATCTTGACTCTTAGAAAAGTATGTAGTGTTCTCAAAAAATGTCACATTTGCACACAAAGAATCTTTTAGGTGAGGTGCTATAACAATAATAGCCTTTTTGTGTCCTTGAGCAACCAAGGAAGATACACTTGATGGCTTCTGTAGATAATTTGTTAATTCCTTGCTGGAGTTGGTGGACAAAACAGACACATCCAAAGATACGAGGCGGAAGAGGAAACAAAGGAATATTAGGAAACATAAGTATATGAGGAATCTGACCCTTGAGAGTGGTGGATTGTGTTTTGCTAATAAGATAGCAAGTAGTGAGGGCGACATGACTCCAAAACTGCTTGAGAACTTTCATCTCAATTAGGAAGGTTCAAGCAACTTTTATGATAGGTCTGATTTTTATTTCATCAACACTATTTTGTTATGGTGTGTGAGAACAAGAAGATTGGGGAATCATACTACAATTTTTATGTAAGACTTTAAGGATTCAAAAAAATATTCTTTGGCATTATCACTTTTAAGGATATGAACAAAACAACCAAATTGAGTTTTGATTTCAGAGCAGAAGGATTGGAAAATCGAAAACAATTCAGAATGTTCTTTCATTAGATATAACCAAGTCACTCTAGACCAATCATTAACAAAAACAACAAAGTAACGAAAACCAAAGGTAACACGAGATGGACTCCAAATATCATAATGAACTAACAATAAAAGAGCTTTCGGCTCTATTATTAACTCTAGATGGAAAAACAACACGATGATATTTCTCAAGTTGACAAGACTCACATTCTAAATGAAGAATTGAATTCAAATTAGGAATCAATTTTTTTAAATTTTTGGATAGGTGGATGACCAAGGCGACTATGGAGTTAAGAGACATGAAGCGACAGTTGAGCAGGTAGTTGAATAATTGTTAAAATAGTAGAGACCTCTAGATTCGCGCCCTCCTCCAATCATCTTCTTTGTCTTCAAATCTTGGATAACAACAGAATGAGGGAAAAAGGAAACAAATTAGTTTGCTAACATACATTAAGTTGAACGAAAATTTTGGAATATATAATGTTGTTGGTAACCTCATTGAAGGAGAAGGAATTGTAGTGTCAACCCCACTTATACTAGTAGTGGAACCATTAGCAACTTTAAGTTGGTGTGAGTTTGGTACAGGGATAATTTGATCAAAAAATTTTGGGTTACTTGCGATATGGTTAGTGGCTCCTAAATCTATAATCCAAGGTTTACTAGAGGATAATATACAAGTTGTGTGATTTCCTAGGTGAGCAAACGACGCAATTGGTGTAATTGCTTGCTTGGCTGCTTGATATCGGAGAAAAGTTGCCTATTCTTCTTCAGAAACCACGTTGCTTCCACTTGTTAAGGTAGAACTAGTAGAAGCCTCCATAATATTATTAGATTGAGTGGGCTTCGGATGCAAGTATGGGTGTAAGTCCCAACAAGAGTCCTGAACATGCCCATCCTTGCCACAAGGATCACATTTTCTTTGGCCTCCTTTTCGTTTTCCTCCACAACCACCACGGTTACTTCGGCCTCCATTACCCCTTCCACCATTGTGAACAACTAGAGCAGACTTGTCACCACTTTCTTGTGTTGACCCCTTCAAGGATCGAGTTACTTGTGAATATATCTCAGCAAGTGATGGGAGTTCAGTGCCATCGAGTATCTGGTCCCGAATTGTTTTATATTTTGATCTTAATTCGGCCAACTATCTTATAACGAATAACTATTCTCTTTCTTTCAGAAGTTGATCCTTATTTATTGTTATCGATTAGGCTGCTAAATGTTCTATAAATAGATTCTTTATTTCTAAAAAATACTGTGTGGTTCTTCCCTTCATGCTCACGCTTGAACAGTTCTACAGATAAATCCGAGATACGAGTAATGTTACTAGAAAATAAAAGTCTCATATACTCCCATAGCTCCTTTGTGGAGTTTACATGTTGACACATGTCAGCAATATTTGGCTTTATGACATTCCAAAAAGCTTGTCATTATTTGGTTGTCATGTTGTTCCCACTTTTTATACCTAGGTGACTTAATATTAGGAGTTGGATCCTTGAGATGCTTATACCTACCTAGGCCTTTGAGATATATAATGATTGCCTCATCACAAGGAACATAATTCGTTCCATTCAATTTTCGATTTGTGATTTGTTGAACCATAATGGGTGGTTGTCCTTTAACACTTTCAGTTTTGAAGTCACTCATGATGATACAAAAAGATGTTAACGAGAATCAAGTAAAGAACAATAGTGCAAAAAAGTGAACTTTAAATATCAACAGTCGTGCAACAATGAAAGAGGGACTGAAACCATCATGAGTTACGACTATAACAGAAACCCAGTTTCCAGCGTCTATAATTGAGCACACAAACCCAATTTCTAGCAATTAAAGGTAGAAAAACACATCACCGACTGTGGTTTAACGCACAAACCTATTTTCCAACAATTAAAAGTATAAAAACACATCACCAACAGGTGCCTGGAGTTGGTGCGACTCAATCCATGACAATTGGGTCAATGGGACGTCACCGGAAGGTGACGCATGGGCTGTAACCAGTTGAATAGTGGCTGCTGACAGTGCGTGAGGGCACATGGGGCACTCACCAGTGTCACCTCTTCCTCTGAATTGGTCATCAATGGCTGCTTGAGGTGTTTTGGGGTTAGATTGTTAAGGTTAGTCTTACTTTTAAGAAAGGTCTAGGTATGGGTTGTCGACTGTAAAAGAATGGAGGAAAAGTTAGAGGAGGGAATAGTCAGAGGTAGGATTAGAATACCTGCTCTGGTACCATGATAACATATAAGATAAGGGATTGTGATAGCATGAAAAATTAGCAGTTCCCACTCCCTTTATATACTAGATTATATATAGGGTAACTTACAACTATAATCCAATCAAATCACAATCACAATCCCTAACAATCCTCTTAATCAAATCATAATCTCTAACAACGTATACAAGGTCTCATAAATCAATTTTTGTGTAATAAGGATTCCTTTCTTCTGGCTATACTTGCATATCTGCTAATATGACATTTATCATTTGGCCTTTAATTCAACTATCATATTACGACTTATGTTTGAATGTCCAAATGCATAAAATTTCAAAATTTGCTTCCTTAATTTCTTTTTATATTTTGCTGGACAGATCCAAAATGGAGCTACATATGTCACTATAGACAAAATCTCTAACCCCAGAGATGCGAGCCCAGCATTATTAATTCAAGGTAAAAATAGACCTTTTAATCATAAAAAAATTGTTATTATGATTCTTCTTCCTTTTAGATGATTCTTGTTGGGAAATATCTAGTTGGATATATTCTCGATATGATTGACTCCTAAATAGTTAGGAGCTCAGATCTGATATTAGAAATCAGATATGATATTATGTACAGATATTAGGAGATTATGTAAAGATATTAGTTTCCTAGAATAGCCCTATCTATTTCTATAT
>JANZLX010000007.1:21482835-21499513 GCA_025531955.1 Erythroxylum orinocense | reverse complement strand
TGGTTCTGAGGTATGATGAACCTCGAAAGACATCTTTACCCTCGTAATCCACCCTCCAGGGTCTGACCCATCGAACAGGGGCAATTCCACCTTGCGGACTGACATCCGATACTCCTCCATAGTGTCCGATGAATGCTCCATCGGAGTTGGTTGTCGCCTTTCACCAACCATCGCATGCCCCCTCCCCGAGGCCCCACCACTCCCCTGTCCTTCCTCTGGCCGTTTACCCAGTACTTTGCTCATTTCCAGCAGCAAGTTTCGCTGCATCTCCATCATGGCCATTCGCATGGATGACTGCATCTCTTCAATCCCAGCTTTAAGACTGGCCATACGAGATTCCAAAAACTCAACTCTGTCTGACATCTTCGGTGGCATCAAGGTTAACAAAGCTACAGAACACAAGACAGAATTTTGTGTAAAACTCTGATCCCAAACTGGGGCTCTGCCTTCAATAAATAGAATCTGTACAAATGAGCAAATCCCGTAATTCTAAGTACAACAAATAATATTCCTAATTACCTTAGAATATTCTAATCTAAAGATGGTAAGTAATTACAACAAATATTACAACGGTACTATAGCATTGACAAAGGTAAATTACTCTGAATTTGTTTTGGTGTTTGTGAAAACCCTCCCGAAATTGGTCCTCCCCTCTCTTCGGTATCGGGCATGTCGGACCACTGTTAGGACTCTAGTTTCTGAATACTAGAGTTTTACTATATTATTTCTATATATCTATCGGTAATGTGCTTGGCACTACAGTATAGTAGTATAGTATTTCCTTAACTAGAGCAGATTTGCTCCTCCCTCCCTAACCAGAGCAAATTTGCTCCTCAGAAGGTGATAATCCTTCTGTCACTCTTCTCTCTCAATTTTCTGCCCCACTCTCCCTTCTCTGCCTACCCCTTTATAACCCCCCTCTTTAGGTACATTCTGTTGTGCGTAACTAACTAGCCACATCAGCTGAATAACAAACTCCCTCCTTGGCCCGCTGTTCATCTTCTAGAATAATTCTCTCTCTCTCCCCCGAAGATCCTAACATAGTGTTGGGAAATATCCAGTTGGATATGTTCTCGATATGATTGAATCCTAAATAGTTAGGAGATCAGATTTGATATTAGAAATTAGCTCTGATATTATGTACAGATATTAGGAGAGTATGTAAAGATATTAGTTTCCTAGAATAGCCCTATCTATTTCTATATATACTTGTATCTATGTACTGATGTAAATAACAAGTGAAATACAAACAATATAGAAATTCTGCATTCTACAAGAAAAAAAAATGATGAACTCATTGTCCTTGGCTTATGTTATTTGCTAGATGATGGTGGTGGAATGGACCCCGAAGCAATCAGGCGCTGCATGAGTTTTGGATTTTCAGATAAAAATTCCAAAATGGCAATTGGACAATGTATGGATCTTTTAATCTACTAAAGTTAAATAATTCACATATTCATATTTATTTCTTAAGGTTTGGCCTTTCAGATGGTAATGGCTTCAAGACAAGCACCATGCGATTGGGAGCTGATGTTATTGTCTTCACTCGCCGCACAGCTAACAGGTCTGTTTGAATTTGGGTCGCTGTATCTTGATTTGTTTGAGAATCACTTTTACCATCTATGCTTATGCTTTAGTATTACTCAAATAACTCTAGGGTTAAATTCTTGGATGTTTAGAACTGCTACTTTCTTAAGTTACCGATGTTTAATGGGACACACTGGAAAATCTAATATGGTTGATGGCCTGTGATAGATGGCTGTGTTGTTAAAGAGAGATGTCCACTTTGAATCTTAACAGTTTCAGTTATCTTTTCTGAGGTTTGTTCCTAAAACATACAATAGGTATTGAAGAATGTAATTGCACGTTTAAGTTCTTTAGTAAATTGGGATAAAGAGATGGTATTGGTAGAAAAGGAAGGTACATGCAAAACATTGGTTAGGTAAAGAGAGAGGTTGTAAATAATCACAATAGAATAAATTAATGTGTCAAACCTCGGTCTTTTTTAGCTTCCAATTCGCATTCTCTTCCCTTGTTAGGCATCTCATCTTGAAAGCAATCATTATTATTAACATGATTGTATGCATGAAGAAGTGCAAATCTTGAAGATTTTCTTTAACTTAGTTACTGCATGTCTTGTCACCCATTGAAGATTGTATTTCTTACTAGTTGTCTTAATGAGCAGTGTGTTGACTCAAAGCGTTGGCCTCCTCTCCTATACATTTTTGAGACAAATGGGACATAACAGAATTGTGGTGCCAATGGTGAGTTTTGTAATGGCAACTTTTTTTTCTGTGCACCTTATTTATTCTGTCTATGTGAAAAAATTTGAAAGAAAACTTATCATGAACAATTTCTCAATGTTCCTTTTTATCATGTGTAGACCTTTTATTCTTCCTTAATACTAAACTTTGCTTTAAATTTTCTGCCTGTTCTGTTGCAAGAAATCTGAATTATTAGTGTAACCCAAACAATTTGCTAGGCTTTCATGTAGGAAATGAGAATATGGAATAGGAAAAGCATTAGAAGATAGAATGTAGAGGTATGGAGTTAAAGTGGCAATTATTAGGGACTTAAGTTTGAATTAAATGGGATGTACCTTTTAATGTGTCACTCTGAGGGTCCTAGTGCTTGCACATTTATCCCTTTCTTTGATTCATGGTCTTGAATTTGCGCTTGTACCTTACTTTTTTGGCAGGTTGATTATGAGTTCAATAAACTAACTGGAAATTTTGGGTTTTCAAATTGGCGTGGTAAAGAACAAGTTATGTCCAATCTTTCCATGTTGTTGCAATGGTCTCCATATTCAACAGAAGTAGAGCTTCTGAAGCAAGTGAGTTTTTCTTTGTTTTTGTTGCTTTAGTTTTCCCTCTTCCTACGATCTCTCTATCCACATTTTTATACTCCTTTAGACATCTTAGCGTTGATTACCAAAGAAATCCTGGATTGTAAGATATTAGGATGCTAATTGCAAATGATGTCCCTTATTGTTTTAAAAGACACAAATACTTGTTTATACACGTTCTGCTGGAGGTTCTTTTCACCGTTTGAGAACCTTAAGTGTTTTGACTTAAAGTTCTTCAATTGCCTTTACATGAAAGGGGTTTTTCATATTTTGTCTCTTAATTTCTGATAGCTTGTTGATTCGAGATTGGCAGTTCTGCAAAGTAGTAGTCCTCTCAACTTAATCTTGATGATGATCCTGTTAAAATTTTTGTTTCAGAAATTGGGCTCCAAAGTCTCTTGTGCTGTTTAAATATCTACCTGTGAGAACTGATATATATATATATATATATATATATATATATATATACACATATACATATGCTCTCATATAAGACATGTACCACAGAAGTTTTATCTTTCTCCTTTCTTTCCCATGCTGAATGTTTGAAGTTAGTTGCCTCCCTTCGTGCACAGTGACTTTAACCATCTAATAATATAGTATATCAGAATAGCTGGGAAAATAACGCAGTGTCTTAATTCTGCTGGTGGTTCGTTACACCCTTTAAGAATGTACTAGTATTGTAGGCCAATAATTTAAGGATGTTATCTATTCAGATGTTTAAATTGGCTCCTGCAAGCATTGCAGTTAGGTATTCCTTAGATTATATGATTATGATATTTAAGCAACTGATAAGCATCTAGACCAAATAACACTATCCACTCTTCATTAGTAAGATTACATGGCTTAAATGTTTGGTGCTAAGTTGGTTAGACATAATCAGCCTATAACTTTAAGGGAAACCATAATGAATTTGTCATAAGGGCATCTGACGCTAGATGCATTAAATCATTCTCAACATGTTTATCTGTAAAATAAACAATGAGAAACAATAAAGATTATTGTTTCATTAATTTTTACTGTTTTGACTGTCTCTTATTTTTTTCTTTCTAGCCACCTTAGTCTGATCTGTAGAGTTTTGCAGTTTGATGATATTGGTTCACAAGGCACAAAAGTGATTGTTTACAACTTGTGGTTGAGTGATGATGGAAATATGGACCTTGACTTCGATACTGATCCAGCGGTTAAATCTTCTTTCCATTTCTTTTTCTTCATCTGATATTTAGTCTTGAATGCCCTCTCAGATAATTTAATTCATGAAATTGTAGGATATTCGTATTTCTGGTGATATTAAAAAAGTGGAGGTACTTCCAGCTTGGAGAAAAATGAATGAAGAGCATAACGCAAATCGATTGCATTATTCACTGAGAGTAAGTATACTGGGAAGATATTTTTGCTCTTACACAGCTTGTGCAAGCATCTTTAAATCCCTGCCTCCCATGCTTTGCAGGCATATTTATCTATCTTATACCTGCGGATACCAGACACTTTCAAAATAGTACTTCGTGGGCAAGTTGTGGTGCATCACAATCTTGCTAATGATCTGAAATTTGTAGAATACATTTTATATAAACCGCATACTGTTGGCAGTTTGGAGGTATGATTAATTCATTATCAAGGTTTTCTTTGTTCATTCAATGTATCTATTCCATTTCGAAAGCATTCAACATGAGTTACCAAATGTGAGGTTAACTGGATATTTAACTATGCTAGTGATCCCTTTCAATTTATAAGTTGTATGACCTCCCAAGTTATTCCATAATTCTCAAGTTGATAAATTTGATCTAAATAAATTATCCCCTCGAAATTGGTTGAATTTACAATTTTTGGTTTTTGATATTCTGTCACTTTCTAATTTGAAAAGCAGGCTCAAGTTGTTACCACGATTGGGTTCTTAAAAGAGGCTCCCCATATAAGTGTCCATGGTTTTAATGTTTACCACAAGAACCGCCTGATACTGGTGAGTGTTTGATAATTAAGATCTTCTTTACCTGTAAACTCATAGAAATGTCATGGCTTTGAATTTACAATGGCAATCTATCTTTCTTCAATTTTCTGCACATCTCTCTGGAATTTCAGGAATACCATTAGTTGCTATTTCTCTGTATTATCCTGATGCTATCAGTGTTATATCTACTGTCTTCCGTTTCCAGTTGAGTGCAAGAAACTTAAATCTGTCATCTTTTGCATTACAGCCATATTGGCGGGTGGTAAATTATGCAGACAGCAGGGGCAGAGGGGTTGTTGGTCTGACACTTTCCATGGCAACTTTCTCCTTTAAAAAGTTCTTTGTGGGAATGGTCATTTGATTCTGGGTGGTTTAATTTTATTCAAAATGGTGTATAAATGATTTTTTTATTTCTATTTTTCTTAGGTGTTCTAGAAGCAAACTTTATTGAGCCCACTCATAATAAACAAGATTTTGAAAGAACACCGCTTTTTCAGAAGCTTGAAAGTCGATTGAAGGAGATGACTTGGGAGTACTGGTAAAAGAATTTCCCTTGCTATGTCTTTTGTTTTTAAAGAAAAATGTCCATAGCTTTTTTACCACTTATTGGCTTTGGCAGGGATTTTCATTGTGGATTGATTGGTTATCAAGTCAAAAAGAAACCTCTAGCATCAGAACCGTTTGATAAAATTAAACCTGTCATTTTGAATAAAAGCTCTGCTGTTGGTAGCCGTGTGACATCTGCAACCGGTATAGACTTTCAAATTGTAGTTAGCTTTTGATATAGTGTTACTCTGATTGGTATGGTTACTGAGGTCCAATTTGTTAGCACTAAAACATTGTACTTTGACAGGAATACACATTAAGAGGAAGGCAGTTCCAGATGTAATGGAGCTTGAAAGGGTGAAAAGACAAGCGCAGGTTGGGACCCTTGCAATTGTTTCAGGCCACAGTTTGGAAACAAGGGTCAGCAAAAACAGCATTAGATATTTAGTCTATATGCTATAATAAAAACTGTTTTTAAACTAGTACTTCTTGCATCTTCTGCAAATTCTGTGTTCACATCTTTAGGATGCACATGCATATGTTTACCTTTCAAACTCATGTTCTCTGCTTTTGAATGGATATCTATCCCAGCAAAAAAAGAAATACATGAGAGCTAATGCAGTTTCTGAAAGAAGGTCTTGGTACAATAGCCGGGAGAGTACTCTTGGTTTCTTTTGTGAATAGTTGATTCTTGAATATGAAATTTAATATGGATAAGTACTTTTGTTATTTTCCAATCTATCACCTACGAAGCCTGTCCATGCATTCAATTTTTTACACTGAACTTGGGCCATTAATTCCTTGCCGAGTCAGTTGCTCATTGAATTACCTTAAAAGTATTTATTTTATGTAGTTTTCAATAATTGTACTGTTAACATGCACTTATGTCCTTGATTGGTAGCCTGTGAATATTGATGCAAGTCAGTCGGAATGTCAGGAGGCTGCAAGCTTGATGCAGGAAAACAAGAAACTCCATGCAAGGTAAGTGCATTAGATATATTGATTTACATTGTCATGGCCATGTTCATTTACCTCATAGCTTTAATCAATACTTTGATCAAGGATTGCTTATAATAGTGCTTTGCTTGTGTTTAGAGAGACCTTTTTAGTAGACTGATAGTGGATCTGAATTTCTGTGACATCAAGCACCATTTGTTCGAGTTATGGCTAATACTTTATAAAAACCCCCCGATTAGGGAGGGAGGGTGTTCGTGATGAAGGTTCAACATTGCGTAATTCTCTAGTGACAGTCTAAAGCTTTTCAAATTGGGGTCAGAGTAGGAGTGTTGTACTCATAAGTTTGGTTTTGTTTGCCCATGTTGTAAAAGGAATTATCCTAGGTATATATAGGGTTATCTTACTGTTCGCTATGACTAATGAAAATAGTGATTATCCATGATGTAGGCACATTTGTGAAACTACATAAAATCTTGTGTTCTTTATAATCTGTTTGGAGAAAATAAGAGTTTTTTTCTACTTTTATCTGTATATAAACCTTCACTTACAAGTCTACATTTTACAGATGCTTGGAAAAAGAGAAGACACTGGAAGAACTTGGTCTAAAGGTATTTTATGTTTCTCATCAAAACTGTTTGTCAGCTCATTCACTTATGAGTTGGGCTGTGTTTCAAGGCATATTACACTATTCTTGAGAAGCTAATAATTATGAATTCAAGTATGAGAAAAAATTCCTTTAACTCAAGAGCACTAGTGTCAGTTTATCTGTTTGAGATATATTAACTTAACACGACTAGAAATTGTCAGCACAGTTAATGAGGACAACCGTTGAACTTTAACTTTGAGGTTGAATACTCTGACCAAGATGAAAAGAAAATTCTGAAGTGATTGATCACCTCCTTTGGATGCAGGTAACAGAGCTTAGAAGTGAACTGGGAGGAGTACAACTAGAGTATGAGCGCCTCACAGCAAAATTAGCTTCACTGGAAGCAATCAAAGAGGAAAAATGATGTAAATCTGTAATTTTTAGACACGACGTCCTAGCTTCGATGCAATTCATTATTGTCCACCAATGTATTGATTGTATAGAAATACGTTACGTTCCAGTCTGAAGGTTGTAAAGTCGCTGAAAAGAAAAATGTAAAGGTGGACGATGTTTTGGCTCATGTTCCAACACTTAGCCACGGTTCAGGTTCACTTGTAAACTTACCCTGCAAGCTACGAGCTTTAAGGAAAAATTTTCAACGTTTTCTTTTCTGCACCCTTCATCTAAATTCTAATCTAGCAGTTCAAATCAGAAAATAAGTGACAAAAAGGCTTTGCCTTTATAAAATGTCTTACTTGACAAATTTGTTTCAGGACAATTTGATGTTCAATGTGGAACACTAGCCATGTCCAAATTGGAGTTAAAAAGAATTTTCTTTGTATATTAATTAGTTTAAGATATGAATTTATATTAGAAATATGGTTTTTAATATAAATAATTATTCAAGTACAGAATCAAAATGCATTGGCTTTTATATTCATAATAACGCTGTTCTTTGCTTTGTGGAAATTAATTGAGATAAGTATATGAATTTATGTGATTGTACTCCATCTGATTCATAATAAGTGTCATTTTAGAGGGATTTTAATTATTCAAAATAAATGTCATTTTTGACTTTTTATGCATATTTATAATTTTACTTTCAAAATTATCCTTTAATTTCTCTCACATCTTAATTACACAGATTACACAGATTATATTTTCAAGGCACTTTAACATGTAATTAATAAAAGTATATCAGATATTTCATTAACTTTCTTAATATACGTGCATTCTTTTAAAACGACTCTTATTATGAATCGGAAGGAGTACCTTTTTTAGCCTTATATTCAAATTTTGGTATTAAGGAAATGGATAAGAATAAAATAGTGTCACTTTTTTAACATTTAAAATTTTTAATTAAGTATTCAAAAATTTAAAAGTTAGATTCAAAACTTGTGATTGAAACTAATAAAATATAAAAAATTTGACAAATTAATTTTTGTGAAACACAAATAAATTATACAACCGGAATAATTTATTTTGATTTTGACAACTTATTTGAATCGATTAATTTACTAAAATTGTTTAATTAATTTATAAATTATAAAAATATTAAATTAAATTTAAAAATTGGTCAATTTTTATTATTATATGTTCTACGTTTTTAATTAAATTTTATTTTTTTGATGTGACTTTTTTAGTATTAAAAGTGATTTTTTTTTTAATTCTACAATCACTAATGTATTTGTCAAGTGAGAATAACAAATTATATTAAGAATGAAGTAATGTAATTTTTTAAAATATTAGTTGTTTTGTCAATTATATGGATAAAAATATTACTTTGAATTAAATTATTTAATCTTTTGAAGTTCAAACATTAAACAAAAAATATTACAAATAATTTTTAAAAAAATAATTTTTAATTCTTTATCCCAAATGGGAATGAAGTAAGAGTTAATGTCAATACTAATGAATGATATTTTCTATTCGTAATGATATTTAATAACATATTTCTTTCTAAGAATAAGATGTAATCTTACAAGTATGTATATATAAATACATATATATATTTACAGATATTAATGATTGTACATAGGAATTAGTATATATATATATATATATTATTATTTTCCCAGATTGTTGACTTAACTACTTGATTTTATTTCCCGATATTATTATTATTAATTCCAATAATATACACTTTAATTAGGAAATGGTTATATTGCGTATAAAATAATGCAAGTTGAAGAGGCACCGCAAATAAGGATAAGCTCAGCAACTTGCATGAAAGTCGTATAATTTAATGTTCGGGCAACCCAACACGATCTGCCCGAACACTTACACCGACCTTTACACTAGACAGTGATCCCAGTCCTACCCGCTGCCCGAAACCCTACCAAGACTGGTTTTACCCTAGAACAACGTGGTATTTTGTATATATAGAAGTCTCTCATACCCATCCTTCCTCGGCCTCTCTTCTCATTTTCTCAACTCAGTTCCTTAACTAGGTATTGTGTCTTCACTCTCTTCTTTGTCAAGTTTCAACTTCTCTGCTTCTCTTTGTAGATAATGTGTGTTATAAGCTAGCATAACGTTGTTAAGTTGTTTATGTGTAAGAAGATAAGATCCCAACATATATTTTTTCTTTTTTATGTGTCTGTTCGAAAGCATTAACTTGTTAGTTCATCGATTGAATAAATCTTTCTATAAATGTCAAGTGCAAAAAACTTCCATCCGCATGCGACTTGATAAGGCTGAGCAAGGCGGCCATATTTTGCACAAATTGACTGATTTTCTGAGTCCAAAACTCATATTTGCAGTTCCTGTGAAGATTTGGTATGGTC
Source organism: Erythroxylum orinocense (assembly GCA_025531955.1). Classification (NCBI taxonomy): domain Eukaryota; kingdom Viridiplantae; phylum Streptophyta; class Magnoliopsida; order Malpighiales; family Erythroxylaceae; genus Erythroxylum; species Erythroxylum orinocense. The sequence continues at coordinate 21,489,845 of JANZLX010000007.1, read as the reverse complement.
TCTTCAACTTGCATACCAATTCTTGCTAGGCTGCGCACATGTGTTTTTTTTTTTAGAAACGTTGACTATTCCATTCAGCGCATATTATTCAAATCTAATGTTAAAACGTCGTACAAAAAAGAAGGGCATACCCTCCACTCAACGTCAGACATAGAATTAACTGCCCTATCTATAGATCAAGTACATGCGTTTAATTAGTTTCTTAAATAATGTCTATTAATATCTCCTAAGCAGGAAAACTAATATTGGGAGAATAGAGAACCAAACCATCTTCAGCCACTTCATTAACAAGAATATTAAAAAACAAAACTGAATAAAAACACCTAGAAACCGAAAACCTTCACAAATTATGATTAATAACTAAAAAGGAAGGACTTTAATTTCTTATGATAGTAGTTATAAATTCCTCCCAATATCTAATAAATAAGCAATTTTTCAAATGTTTTTTTTAAGAATCGTGGCCAATGATTGGTTGACATCGATATGCATTAATATTACAAATAATAAAAGTACTTTTATAAAATAAAATCATCTTTAATTATTTTTATTAAATTTCAATCTACTTAATTATAAAATAAAACCATATTTAATTATTTTTATTAAAATGCCATGTAATGTATTGAATTTCAATCTACTTAATTAGACTATTTTTATCTGTTTAAATTTAATTTTTAAAAATAAGAACTAATAAATATTCAATAAAATTTCAAAAGATAAATGTTTTTGACATCTCTTGATCATGTTAGCAATGTGGCAAAGGGCAGGATGACAAATAAAGTTTATATATCTGAAAAAAGTTGGGAAGCTAAATAAAACAAAATATGATGATCAAAGAACGTCCAAAACAACTTAATGGACGGCATTGCCAACTCCTGACACCAATTACCTCAATCCAATTCCTCAACCTGCCGGATGCTCGATCGAGAACGGCAATGCCGTACCACCATCTCATCCAACAATAGCAGCACAATGATAGTCAACGCCGGATCAGATTTGAGAATAATTATAAACGCAATTCCTAAAAGTTAAAATTACTTTAACTTTATAACATAATTAACCCATAAAAATATAATAAAGTATGAATTTAAATTTATACTTTATTGTTAAACTTCATCTTTTTTCTTATTGTTTCCCTCAAATAGTTCTTAAAATTAGCTCATCTCAATTACCGTACTATCCGACCTCTAACTATATTCATAGAACGAATTGAAAAAAAAAACTGTACAAATATTATAAAGAGAGTTAGGTAAGGAGTGATAGCTTCCTTAGAGCCTAACTTATTTATAATAAATTTGAGGTATTTAAGTAATTTAATTGAAAAAAATTAAATTTTTTATATAAAATTATAATTAAATATAGTTAAATATCAATTGTGCCCAAATAAAATCCAATATCTCATATTAATATTTATTTATTAAATATCTCATATTTAATTATAAAGTTTCTCAAATTTTACAATCAAATCCAACTTGATTAAAATATCTTTTCTTTCTTTAATTCGTTCTTTATGTGTGGTCTATTAAGTTCCCATATATATTTACAATTGATGTAAATTATAATCATAAATCATAAATTTTTTTAATTTATCTTTAATTCTTTAATTAAACAATCACTACAAGAAAAATGAAGTTTAGCGACGGAAATTACCAATGGAAAACCTACACATTCCGTCGATAAGCTAAGTTAGCAACATAATTTACTGAAGTACAAAAGCGTCGGAAAAACGGCCGTAGGTAATAATTTGCAACGAACTGCATATTTTCCCTCGTAAATTTACCGACGGACATTTTGTGTTACCATCGGTAAATATACCGATGGTTATTTTGTGTTGTTGGTAAGTTTAGCTACGAAAAGATTGTTTCAGAGTAAAGTTATCGACGGAATTGATTATTTCATCAGTAAGTTAACGACAATATTACCGATGGTTCTTAATTGTTCGTCAGTAAGTCGAATAGATTTTATCGACGAACTTTATTTTTTTGTCAGTAAATTTACTAAAACTATTTTTTATTTTTTCCCTGCATTTAATTTTATTTGATAATCTTATAATTGATGCATAATTTAAACAATTGTCTATTGATAATATTTTGATTTATTTCTATCTTTAATTTGTTAAAACAAAAAGTTTATTAATGATATAAAGTAAAATTTATCTTAATTGATAATCAATTTTTTTGTACATAATAAGTATTCAATTCATACAAAATTACTACAAGTATGTTATTCATTTATAAGGCAACACTTATGTTAGTAAATGATAATTATTAAGCATTAATATTAAAGCATAAATTTCACATACATTTAATTCTCGACATTGAGTGTTGACGAAAGTCACACTATCATACTTCTTAGTGTGAGTGTGCAAAAAGAGCTGATCAAGTGTAGGCTTCGTGCCATAGACTTTTCCTGCATTAGAATAAAATGTTATAAGTGAATTACAATTTATAAAAATTTCGGCAAAATTTTCCCTATTTTTATAACATTTAACCCTTGTTGAACAAAGAAAGTAACTTAACAATACAACCATTTATAGCACCAAAAATTTATAACATTATCATTCTCCATAATAGACATATTTTCATTCCAAAATTCACGAATCAAATTAAATTGAAATACATTAAAGTAAAAAAAATCATAATATAAATGTAAAGTGTAGATACTTACAAGTCTCTCTGCATGCTCGTAGTGGGTAATAGATCCTCCAGTATGTATGGGAAGAATCTCTCCCCATGGTCCTTCACTTTTGTTGGTAGAATTACACTCTGAAATGGACATTGCCTCGGGTGATGTCCAATACTGTTGTCAACAACTTCATATTTGTTCAGAAATATAAGGCAGTTGTACATCAGTCTTGTGTATCGCACTAACAATGCCTCAATAACGTGTAGGTGCTTGTCTTTCCCATACTTTATAAGTTATCACGTCAAATTCATAATCTTAAAACAATTCTTTATGAAACAAAAGGAAAAATATACGATAAGTGCTTAAAATGTAATATTTATCTAATTAATGTATAAAAATTAATTAAAAATACAAAAATATATACTTTTTGTACCTCAAACTCCTGATAGTAAAATTTCTTTGTTACCTGAGAGATATTCTTCCATATATAACCCTCAAGATCAATCTTCTCCTTGAATTTGGATGACATGTTTCTTAAGCACGGTTCAGACGGATTCAACCTAATGTTAAAACAATTAATTTTATACCTTTTTTAAATTTAAACCTATAACTTAATTATAAACATATGGTGTTTCATGTATTTTCACTTAAAAATTGTTAGCAATTGTTATGTAAGTTCTTCCATCAATTCCCTCAGCTTCAGGTTGGAGGCTGCCTCCTTTATCCGCATCTTTTATCCCTGATATCTCTGTCAGTATAGGGGTGGTGGATAGTGTAGCAGCATGTACGAAAGGTAATGTCTCATCTACAAATGTAGTAGCTGGAGGTATAGCATTTGATTCAATTACAATTGTAGAATGTGATGCTTCACCTGGACAGTAATTGAATCCAAATTGTGCTCTGAACCTTGGTCACAACATATCCTGTTTTCTCTTTGGTAGCATATTTCAGCCTGAAATTCATATTTGATTGAATATTTCATAAATATAATAATTTCAATTCAATATTTCACACAATATATTGAAAATTCAATAATTGATTTGTTGAATATAATTTTCTATTATAAATTAATCGCTATCAATACTTAATTGTAAATCAAAATCATCATCAACTTCTTTTTCTGAAGAATTAAAATTAAACTCAGGTTCCTCTTCAGATCTCTCGCCCTCCTCATCCCCTCCAGATGAAATTTCAACATATTCATTATTTGGATCGTTCAAAAGTTCATTCTCGTCATATGTAACAGATGCATTTATTTCATAAATATTTTCTTGAAACGCTTCACTTTCAATTTTATGTTCTCCTTTTCCATATGATTAAAAAAACACTTCTAAGTTTAACTTTGTAAATAGCCAATCAATCTGACTTATCTCGTCATAAACTGGGAAAAGGGACATAATAAACCTGAATCACTAGCATTGCCAATACGAAAGGCTCAAATTACCTAAATCTTCTTCACTTGTTGAATTCAACTAAATTGTATCGGCTATGCACTTTTATACCAAAATTTGGAGTTGGATTAAACCAGTCACACTTAAATATCACACGTCGCTTTATTAGCAGTGCAGAGTACTCAATTTCAAGTATCTCAATAATTTTACCATATTAATCCATTAATTATCCCTGTATGCAAACTCCACTATTTACTGTTTCCATGTTATGACCATAATATTATGTATGATATTTGTATCCATTAACGAAATATATCGGATGTGATTTAACAGTTTGCAAAGGTCCCTTCGCAAGATCACATATGAACTTGTTCTCTATTAGATTTTCTAGGGCCTACACAAAAGAAATTATTATATTAAATAGTGTAATGTCATTTAAACACTTTTATCATATAATTCAATCATTTCAATAATTGTAAGTGAAAACTTACATATTTCTCGAACCATCGAGGAAAGTATCTTCTAACTTCTTTATTGATATCATCCTGTGTTTTCTTGGGCATTAGCTCACGTAACTATTTCTCGTACAATCTAAAAACATTATTATGTATTTTAGTTGTGAATAACACTAAATTTCAAAACTCAAATAATCAATTTCAACTTACTGCACGAAAGGTTGAACCTCTTGATAGTTCAATAAAATGTAATCATGGACAACCTCAATTTCTTTCTCTTTTAACATTCTTCTTGTTGAACGTCCATATGTTCGTCCAAGATTTGTAAAAATGAATAAGTTACCATTAGCATCACTCTTTCCTCCCCCATCGTCATTCGTGGAACTTTTCTTTCTTGTGTGAACATGCGGCTCAAAATAATGTGAACAAAATGTACTAGCTTCTTCCATTAAATAAGTATTACATATCGAACCTTCAACTTTAGCCTTGTTTTTGACATTTTTCTTCAAGTAATGCAAATAACTACATTAACGAATAGGATTTTTACAATTTAGTTATTAAAACATGTTATTACTTCAATTACAATCATTTTTGTTGAATTACCTCTCAAACGGATACATCCATCGATATTGAACTGGACCGGCAAGTTTAGCCTCGTGTGCTAAATGCACAGGCAGATAATCTATACAGTCAAAGAAGTTTGGAGGAAAAATCTCTTCTAATTTACACAAAATTACTGTAATTTTCCTTTCTAGTTTTTCCATTTCTGCTAACTTGATTTCAGATGATGTTAAGCTTTTAAAAAACAAACTTAATTCTGTTAGAACTTCTCAAACCTTATTTGGTAGCAACTCCTGAAATGCAATTGGAATTAGCCTTTGCATAAACACATGACAATCATGACTTTTTATCCCAAATAATTTGCACTTCCTTATGTCCACACACCTTGCCAAGTTTGAAACATAATCATCGGGAAACTTTAGAATTTTTAACCAATCACGCAAATTTTCTTTTGTTTTTTAACCAAAGTGTAACATGCTTTCGGATATTTATCGATGCGAAGATCTTTGCGTAACTCATTCCTTCTATAAAAAAAGTTTCAAATCAGTTCGTGATTTTACATTGTCTTTTGTCCTCCCTTCAATGTTCATTTTGGTATTGAACAAATTGTTAAAAATATTTTTGCAGTTATGCATCACATCTAGATTATGACATATAAAATTAGTTTTCCAATATGGCAAATCCTAAAAGACGCTTCGTTTTCTCTAACCAAAGTTTTTACTAATGCTTGTATTAACTTCATCAGCTTTAAATTCTGTAACTTTCATCAACCCAATTCATCAATCTCTTGCAATATCTCTTCACCAGCTTTGTGAGGGGGAGAAGGTGTTTGTACCATCCTATTTTTAATGAAATTTTGTTTATTGTGTTTAAATGGATGATTTGCAGGAAAAAATTTCTTGTAGTTGTCAAATTAACATGTTTTGCCCTGTTTGGAAGATAAAACATATCAGAATCATTGCCACAATAAGGACAAGCCAATTTTCCTGTTGTGCTCCATCCAAACAACATAGCATATGCCAGAAAATCTCTAATGGTCCACATCAAAGCTGCTCTCAACAAAAAAATTTCTTTCAGAGACATGTCATATGTCTTAACACCATATTCCTAAAGATGATGCAATTCAGATATCAATGGTTATAAGAATACATCAATTTTATGCTTTGGATTTGTAGGTTCTGATACAATCACTGTCAAAAATATATATGCCTCATTCATACATATCCATAGAGGCAAATTATAAGGAGTAATTATGATTAGTCATGATGAATATTGTTGGTCAGATTGACCAAAAGGTTGGAATCTATCCGTCGACAGTCCCAACCTAACATTTTGACTTTTAGCTGCAAAATCATAATGAGTGTTATTGAAATGTTTCCATGCCATTGCTTCTAATGGATGACTCATTATTTCATCTTTTTGTTCATGCTCATTATGCCATCTCATGTGAGATGCAGTAACTTTAGAAGAATATAGTCTTTGAAGTCTCGTAGTTAGCTGAAAATAACACATTCACTTTTAGGGTACTAATTTGCACTCGTGTAATTTCACGTCATCTCCCTAATATAATATACATCTTAATTTGCAACAATCAATCTTTTCAACAGGCAAACCAAAACCCCTAATAAGTTTCTTCATATTGTAAAAACTATCAACCATTGTATGATTAGGAGACAATGATTCATTATACCATCCAAGAATTTTATCAAAACTACGAATAGAAATATGCCCTTCAAACTTTATGTTTAATATTCAAGCAATTGAAGATAATTAAGTCATTGTCTCACAGTTTGACCATAATCTTGGTCAGCTGAGTGTAGTAAGTCAAAAAATTGTTTTCCATGTGAGTGCATTCCTTTCTACCGAGAGAAGATGAATCTATGTATGAAGCATGGGAGCGATTCAAGGAGCTACAAAGAAAATGTCCCCACCACGGGATTCAAAAATGGATGCTTGTGCAGATTTTCTACAACGGGCTTTC
>JANZLX010000007.1:21470430-21482735 GCA_025531955.1 Erythroxylum orinocense | reverse complement strand
TTGGAGACTCAAATTGCTCAGCAGGCTAGTACATCAAGAGGGGATAAGGGTAAATTGCCTGCACGACCAGAAAATCCTAAGGAGACTACTGATGCAGTGATTTTGAGAAGTGGAAAAGTGTTGGAACCGATGGTGGAAGGCAAGGATACAATAGCAAGTAAGGAAACATCCGATTCTGTACCAGCTGCACAGCATGTCCAGAATGAACAAAAAGATGATGAAACTAAAAAATACTTCTTTTTCAAGATTTTCTATATTTCTTTAAAAGTATAAACGACTGCATCATAAATCATTTTCATGTAAAAATTTTTAGTTGCACCCATATTATTTTTTCTAAATCCAATCTCCCCTTCAAACTCATCTACATTCATTAACGAGTCTACTTTATTAACCCTTGCGGTGCTACAAATCAATAGATCCTCATGTTGTATCCACTCATAATAATTTGGGACAAACTCTTTTCTCAAAAAATGGCCATTCACTTCATCAATAGGAAGGAAACACATGGGTAGCACTTTTTACATAGGCATATGATCTTTGGGTCATCCATATATGCAGGTTGAGAACACGCATAATGAATAAAAGCTTCAACTCACTCAACAAACTTAGGATTAATTAAACCATCAGGTAGTGATCATCTATACATCCAAGATCTATCAACATTACTCATTTCTACAAAACTGTTAATTTAAAAGGGTGATTTCATAGTTAGTATCCTTCATGTCTCCTAAGTTTACAAAACATCTAAACTTTACACAACATCCACTAAGTATTAATCAACCGAATTAATTACCTACAATTGACGTCAATACTATAGTATGTCGTATTATTCACACATACAAATCAAGAAAGCAAGTTCTTGCTGTGACTCCTAGGCTTATGAAATTTTTCACCGATAAGACTCACGGGAATTGCATTACAGGTTTCCAGCCTATATACTGTCCTAGGGGTTTATTATGCAAAGAAATGTCTTGTCTATTAAAGGTATGAATTTCCTATGTTAATACAAAGTTTGCGTTAATCACACTGAAGTTGAAGTATTTATGTTTGAATTAATCACCTATAATTGATTTCAATACTATGGTATGTGGCATTGTTTACACCTATGAATCAAGAAAGCAAGTTCTTGTTGTGACTCCTAGGTTCGTGAAATTTTTCACTGATAAGCCTCACGGGAACTGTATCACGGGTTTCCAGCCTCTATACCATCCTAGGAGTTTATCATGCAAAGAACTGTATTGTCTATTAAAGGTTTGAATTTTTTGTATTAATACTAAGTTTGCATTAATCACATTGAATTTGAAGTATTTATGTTTGAATTAATTACCTACAATTGATTTCAATACTATGTTACGTGGCATTGTTTATACCTATGAATCAAGAAAGCAAGTTTTTGTTGTGACTCCTACGCTCGTGAAATTTTTCACTGATAAGTCTCACAGGAGCTGCGTCACGGGTTTCCAGCCTACATATCGTCTTAGGGGTTTATTATGTAAATAATTGTCTTGTCTATTAAAGATATGAATTTCTTGTGTTAATACTAAGTTTGCATTAATCACATTGAAGTTGAAGTATTTGTGTTTGAATTAATCACCAATAATTGATCTCAATACTATGGTACATGACATTTTCTTACAGATGTGAATCAAGAAAGTAAGTTCTTGTTGTGACTCCTAGACTCGTAGAATTTTTCACCGATAAGCCTCATATGAGCTACATCACGGGTTTTCAGCCTATATACTATCCTAGGGTTTTATTATGCAAAGAACTGTCTTGTCTATTAAAGGTATGAATTTCTTGTGTTAATACTATGTTTGCATGAATCATATTGAAGTTGAAGTATTTATGTTTAAATTAATCACCTACAATTGGTTTCAATACTATAGTATATGACATTGTTTACACCTGTGAATCAAGAAAGCAAATTCTTGTTGTGACTCTTAGGCTTGTAGAATTTTTCACCGATAAGCCTCACAGGAGTTGCATCACGAGTTTCTAGCCTATATACCATCTTAGGGGTTTATTATGCAAAGAACTGTCTTGTCTATTAAAGGTGTGAATTTCTCATTTTAATACTAAGTTTGCATTAATCACATTGAAGTTGAAGTATTTATGTTCGAATTAATCACCTACAATTAATTTCAATACTATGATACGTAGCATTGTTTATACCTGTGAATCAAAAAAGCAAGTTCTTGCTCTGACTCCTAGGCTTGTGAAAATTTTCACCAATAAGTTTCATGGGAGCTATATCACAAGTTTCCATCCTATATACCGTCCTAGGGGTTTATTATACCTCAAATCATCCATAAGATCTCAAACTTATTCCACATACAGTAAATACTTGTGTAATCATACATCTACTCTTAAATACTTAGACTATTAAAGAAGAACATAAAAACTTACCAATGATTATAAGAATATTATAAACAACAACACAAAATCAAAACCTCCTTTGCATTCACACAAAACTTAAACGCATCTAATTAATGTATTATTAAAGCAACACATATGGTAGATATTAGTTAGATGATTTACCTGGATGGACGAATAACTACAAACTAAAAAGAAGAAAGATGAACAACGCTCTTTAACACAAAATAAGGCCTGGGAAAAAGAATATTTCATATTAGTTAACTATTAGGAATGCACCATTGCTTGAAAAGGACTATAACTGGCATAAAAATCTACTTCATCTTCAAAAGTATGCAAGATAAAACAAAGACATTGCGAGCATCAATTTAAGAATTTCAAAGTTCAAATCCATCAAGCTCTTTTTTCTACAAGGCTGAAAGAGAAATATAGTTGGTTCACCAGAGGGAAAAGGAAAATCAATGGCCATTGCCTGCATTTCTTATGGATTGTTCGAAATGCCAGGTTTTTCTTTTTCTAATGTTATAAAGTCCTCTTCCTCTTTTTGACCCCCAATTTCACATTTTTCACACTCGTCTCCCTTTTATCAATAGTGGGCTATCTTTTGTTCGTTTTCTTTCACTTTTTCTCCTCATCTTTGTCTTAATTGCAATCTAACCCATTTAGGTTTAGGAACTTTACAGTGAGAATAGGGTATACGAAACTTTCAACTTTAGGGATCTTCCTTTTCTGATTTTTATGAAACAATTGACAAGGTGTGCTCTCATTTTTCTTTAGCTTCATTAATATATGTTATGTAATTTTAATTAAGAAGTTGTGTCCACTAATCTTCTTTTATTAAAATATCTCTTCCCCACTTGTTTTGACAATTAAATTAGAAAAAATCTAAATGTATATCTCATGAACTAATAATCCATGCTAACATAATTTTATCACATAATATTTCTTTTAAACTGTACAACAATATTATACTATGTTTACCATTTTAAAAAAAATTGACATAAAGGGATTAATATACATATATTAATTCCGTACATTTCCTTACATAAAAAAAACTTTTGTGAATAGAAAAACCTCACATTAATTTGTTCATTTCTCTATGTAATATGCGTGTTAAACATAGTAGTTGAATGAGTGCTTCATGGTAACATAAAGAAGTATAAGAAAAAAGTGCCCCTCTCAACACAAAGATTCACTTTTTTCGGTTCATCATGGAAGCAAAGAAGTAAATGGGTGTGAAAAGAGAAGAACCTCTGCTCCTTAGTAGGAAAATTGTGACTTGAAGCAATCAAAAGTTGGGAAAGATATGAATAGTTTGTAATAATCTTACCGTATGAATCAATCCATCATCAATAATTGAACTACTCAACTTCTTAAACAACACGTAAAGAGATTTTTAAACATAAAAATCTTAACTACTAATTACATAATTATTCTTAATTCAACAGACAACAAACATTATCTAAAATTTCAAGAAATACTTTCAAATTCAAATAAACATATATTCAAAAACATAAACTACGATCAGACATGAGAAATCAAGATTGAAAGGCATCTAACAAAGAAGTTTCACAATGTGCTTCATTCAAAAGAGACAACTCCACATTTATAGAACCAAACAACATCGTAATAAACCTACACATTTACAAGACCACCACGACGGCGAGGTGTGGTGCACGAGAGACGATTATAAAGTACCTGAAGTAGATACAATGACGATGGCAAGGGTAAGCGGCGATGAGGTATGGTGGCATGATGCGTGGTGGCCTTCAGTAGCGATAGAGATGACGATGCTAGTTTGCCGAGGACGGTGGCAAGTTAAGGATGCATAGTGACACAATGATGACGCGTGGTGGGACTACAAGAGACGCAGTCGGACGACAACAGCAGAAGAGAGAACAAAATGGGGCTACGATGGACAAGGAGAAATGGGGGGAGGAAGTTGCGGTCTATTTAGGTTATACAAAAGCACGTTGTTTGGTGTTAAACTAAATGACGTCGTTTTTGTTTTTTAAAACATTGAACCAAAAGTGTTGGATCCTAATTCCAGAACCCAACTCTTGCGGACTCATAAATCTATTGGACTCCGCTTATTTCCAGAGTCCAACGCTTGTTCTGATATCATCAAACTTAACTTGAATGTGTATACTACCTTGTAGGGTTATTTTCACGAACCCTTAATAGACATCATTCTACAAAGGTGACGTGCCCACAAAAGGTCAACATCAAAAACCAACTCATCCATTGAAACACAAGAGTCAAAAATAAACATACACAATTGAAACTTCAATCTATCATTTCATTACTTAAGCAACAGAGTTTGAAAAACTTTAAATACAACATAAACCAAAATCTCAAATTCCAATAGTTACAAAAACTACAAAATTCCTAAAATATGGCTAAAGCCTGCCTTGACTCTCTTTCATTCCATCTCTTGCTCAAAACTTGAAGGTGGGGACAAGAAGAGGGTGAGCTTGAAAGCTCGTAGGTAACAATTTATAATAATAAAAAGATAAACAAAACTTTTGAAAACATTCTCTTTATTGTCTTAGAAAACTTTCTTTCAGTTCATAAAACACTTGTTTCTTAGGCTTCCAACCAAAACATTTATAACTCATTTTCAATGCTGAATTTTATGTGTATGTGAATCATGAATGCATCACTCACATCAACTTGTCATGAACACATAAACATATCAAATGGGTGGGTAAGTCCAAAACATGACGTATTACACATTTCCAATGAAATGATCCTGTGTAGTCGTAAATTCTTGAAGGGGTCCTTGAGAGAGTTCCATGCCACTAGCGGGCAGGCAGGAGAAGCCTATGTTTAGGTCAACGTACACGTGACGGTTCTTGAGGGACTACCACAAACCCATATAACACATAGATTTCAAAACCTTGTAAGCATAATGCCCAAAATGGCACATTATCTTGAAATCTTGCTTTTCATAAACTTGACACATATCTTGAAAACCATTCTTGAAAACATGATTTAATAAACACGCATATTTTCAAAGATATCACTTTCATGGTCTTATCTTTTTGAAAAATCATCACTCAGGTCATGCAACAAACATATAGCAGATTTCAAAATCATTCATAAACCATAATGCAGCACTTATGATAAAAAAGAAATCAGAAAACTTATTTGAATTGTAGAAAATTGTAATAGGTTATTTACTCTATTATAAATATGTACCCACCTTGATTTCCTTGCTTATAGACTTGACTTGTTCAAAAAGTCTCTTTTCTTGCTTCTCTTGCCTCTCTTGATCCCTTTAAATATTAAAAAAATCCGACTCAATAAGGTTTTCAATTGAAAATCCCCCAAAGCACAAACACTAAAATTGGTTTTAAAATACTTAAACCCAAACATTTTCTAAACTCCATGAACTAGAATCCTTCCAAAAATCTAAGAGATTTAAAATTATCTTACCTTCATTCTTCACCAAATGAAGGGATCTTTAGCTCCAAAGAAAACTCTTCACTTTGCAAACAACCTGAGGTATCAAAGGTTATTCCCTGCTGTATCTTTAATATGTACTCCATGAGATGATCTAACTGAAATAGGCCTCTATGACCCCTTTGGTTCTTCACCAATGAAGAAATCTTTGGCTCAATTGGAAGCTCTTCTCTTCCTCTACCTTTTACTCTCCTTGAACAACCTCAAAATCTCTCTTGAAGGGTAAGGAAATTGAAACCCTAGCTTGTTTCCTCTTTTTTCTCTCTTTCATTCTTTTTCATGTTTTCTCTCCCTTATCTCTTTTCTTATCCACATATTTGTTTCTCCAAAATCTTCTCATTCACATTTTTCTTATTCATTTATAAGCAAGACAACACTTCTTCTTCCAATTATGCCATTAATGAGTCCAAAAAGTCCATTTTATCCTTCTTTATAAACTTATGTTCTTTTAAACTTAAGTGTCTTGCCAAAACTAACCTTGAACATTCTGTTCTAAATATGTTCTTCTAGAAAGTGTTTCCCCTTGTCTTAAGTTTCTAATGCCTCCAAAATCATTCAATCTGGTTCAGTGATTCAAAAGATATGCTTCAAATATTCTTGAACTGCTCTTGTCCATAACAGTATACTATGTACAACTTTCATATGAAATTTTAAACATCTTAGAGATTGAATTAGATTCCAATTTCTTCATACCATTTGTAGCTCTATGTCCCTAGTTTACAAACAATTAGAAATAATCTTATTTGGGTCAGTAGAGCTCCAGAAATCATCAAAATATTGAAGTATGTTCATCGAAATAACACCAGTTCATGTCCTTTAAGATCACACTCACTATACCCGTCCCATTTTTTTCACTTAATCTTTCTCACTTCATCTCAGATAGCTTCGATATTTGGTGAAGACGTAGATATAAGTATTATGAATCCAATGGTTAAAGAATCAAGTCATTTGGAGGTTTAGTGAAGAAGTTATGGTCAAAAGAAGCAACCATGTTGATGACCTCAATCATACTGAACCTGTTTAAGGGAAACAACCATAACTTTCTGTAACGATTTTTGCTTGAGGTGTTCGTTAGATGGTTCGAAAGAGAGTTTTAAGAGCTACAACTTTCATGAGACCTTAAAGGCAAATTATTTCATATAAGGGGTCAAAATAGAACAGACAATATGAAGTCATTTTGAGACGAAAGTGACATCATTAGACGATACAAGGTTAAGAAAATTGTAATAACTTTCCTTACGGATATCAGATTAAGGTATTCTTTAGATGGTTAGAAAAGAAGACTTCAAGAGCTACAACTCTCATGAAGATCTCGAAGACAAATTCTTTCATCTGAGGGGTCAAAAATTAAAAAGAACATATGACATCATTTTGAGATGGAAGTGACGTCATTAGACGATACAAGGTTGGGAAAATTGCCATAACATTCCCTACAGATATCAGATTAAGGTGTTTTTTAGATGGTTGGAAAGAAGACTTCAATAGCTACAACTCTTATGAAGACCTCGAGACAAACTCTTTCATTTGAGGAGTCAAAAATAGAATAGAAGATATAACCTCATTTTGAGATGGAAGTAATGTCATCAGACAATATAAGGTTGGGAAAATTGCCATAACTTTCTCTACAAATATCGGATTAAGGTGTTCTTTAGATGATTAGAAAGAAGACTTCAAGAGTTATATGAAGACCTTGAAGACAAATTCTATCATTTGAAGAGTAGAAAATGGAACAGAAGATGAAGACAAAAAGTAACTGAGACGATAGAAATGAAAAGTAACTGAGACGATGGGTATGAATAGTAACTTCATCATACTTTGCCCTCCATAATGTCTCCACTTATAAAGGTCATAAATTTTGACTCATATGTCCAAAATTTTCATGCTATATACCGTTGGAAAGATAAACGAAAAATCTACAACTGTCCAGAAGGAAACTTTGCCAAAATCTATTTATACCAATCCCAAATTTGCCCCTAAATTTCAAAGATGAGTTTTTCATTCAGACACCAACGTACTACACCCAATTCTTAATTTCATGACAACTTTTGAGATTCTTAAAAATAGAATTGAAATCCAATATCTTCATAAGAAAAGTAGCCATATGTTCCTAGTTTAGCCCAAATTAAGAATTATCTCGTTTGGACAGCTAGAGAAAACGTTGTGGTTAAAAGACTAAAGCATACTAAGTGAATATTTTCCAAATCACTGCCAATTTTGTTTCTAAATCTTTCCTTACATACTCATACCTAGATTACTCTTTCTACTTCATTCAATCCTCATTCTCAACTTCATTTCAAATCAATATCCTCTATAAAGAAATTATAATCCATGAATAATAATGAACTCAAATAACAGAACATACATATGTGTACATATTCTTTATCAACTTACCACACAAATATGGCTTTCATTTTACTGCTAACTTTCACCTTAATTCTTTTTATTTCAAAATCTCTTATCTACCAAAACACTATAGCGAAATATGAACCTGTCCATATTTCTCATTCCCTACTTTACTCTTGTTTATCATTTCTTGGTTTAAAAACTTCTTTTCAGTTGTTCTTTACTCGTGACTAATAACCAAAATTTCTCATTTAACAGTTCTAATCTTCTAACAATTCTCCCCCTCTAAAAAAATTGTCCTCAAAATTCTTACCTGACTGACCTCCTCATACTAACAATAATGTCACCTCAAATTCAAGAATCAGAACATATAGTTGGATACTTTACATCAAACATAATGCATACACTCTCAGTAGCATATTCTACATTTCATGCTTGAGTTACCATCAGGAATAAGACTCCAATACTCACTTTTGAATTTTTTTCATAATCATTTCTGGTTTGTTTCTTCATTGATCATTCTTAACATAAAACTATTTGATTTGCTTAACCTAATTCAATGAGATTTTTTTCCACAAAAAATTTCTTGCTACAATCATCTATACTGTTCATACAATCTTTATCAATCAACTGTTATCATCTTTGCATTATAGGTGTGTATCATCAAATTCATCCCATTCTATCCAAAGATTTATGTCCTACAATCACCAATTTATATCTTACGCAAATGATGCTTCAATATTCATTGGTCTTTGACAATATTTGCATTAACTTTTTTCATTTAATTCTTTATCTTTTCCTTAATCTCATTCATACAAAAAATGCTATCTTGTATGCACTTCTAACTTTCTCCATGCTACGTATCATTTCATTCATCTTATGAAAAGTCATTTATGTCTATTTCGTTCTCTTTACTATTTCCTCATTTCTATCTCATTTTCCTATTGTCATCTTTTGATCTTCCATAAGCATGTCCTTAATCACTTCCAAAACATTGATCCCTAATCATCATAACATTCTGATTTAACATCACAAACATATTATTATGCTAAATCATAACTGTTATCACCTCAATTAATCAATCATGATCAATTCCTAGTTCAACCTTTCATTGCCTCTTTACTTGTACTCCTTAAATCTTGTCATTTTCACCTATGTCTCTATTTCTTTCTCAGTCAAATCAGGAAAACCTTTTAACATCTATATCAATTTAAATACATATCTACAATAGTATTTCGTCGCTTTATTCGCTGACAGAACCACAAAGAATGAATATATATCTAACATACAAGACTACGCCATGTTTCTTATTACTAAATATCCACAAACTTTCCTTACTATACACTCTATCAAGACACTATTCTACTAACTAATTCTATTGACCTTTACTCTTAACAATCGCTCTTACGATTGACATATTTTCGAAGGTTGCCCATGTAAGACTCTAATACTGGGCTTTGTGCTAATTCTATTAGCTCGAACTCTTAACAATTGCTCTTACGTGTGACACATGTCCTGAAAGTTGCCCATGTAAGATCCTACTACTGGCACAATCAGATCACATAGTTGGATACTTTACATCAAACATAATGTATACACTCTCAGTAGCATATTCTACATTTCATACTTGAGTTACCATCAGGAATAAGACTCCAATACTCACTTTTGAGTTTTTTTCATAATCATTCTTGATTTGTTTCTTCATTGATCATTCTTAACATAAAACTATCTGATTTGCTTAATCTAATTCAATGAAATTTTTCTCCGAAAAAGATTTCTTGCTACAATCATCTATATTGTTCATACAATCTTTATCAATCAACTGTTATCATCTTCGCATTATAGGTGTGTATCATCAAATTCATCCTATTCTATCCAGAGATTTATGTCCTACAATCACCAATTTATATTTTACGCAAATGATGCTTTAATCTTCATTGGTTTTTGACAATATTTGCATTAACTCTTCTCATTTACTTATTCATCTTTTCCTTAATCTCATTTATACTAAAAATGCTATCTTGTATACACTTCTAACTTTCTCCATGCTACGTATCACATCATTCATCTTATGAAAAGTCATTTATGTCCATTTCATTTTCTCTTTACTATTTCCTCATTTCTATCTCATTTTCCTATTTTCATCTTCTGATCTTCCATAATCATATCCTTAATCACTTCCAAATCATTGATCCCTAATCATCATAACATTCTGATTTAACATCACAGAAATATTCTTATACTAAATGATAACTGTTATCACCTCAATTAAACAATCATGTTCAATTCCTAGTTCAACCTTTCAATGCCTCTTTACTTATACTCCTTAAATCTTGTCATTTTCACCTATGTCTTTCTTTCTTTCTCAGTCAAATC
The DNA here is from genome assembly GCA_025531955.1 of Erythroxylum orinocense. Lineage (NCBI taxonomy): Eukaryota > Viridiplantae > Streptophyta > Magnoliopsida > Malpighiales > Erythroxylaceae > Erythroxylum > Erythroxylum orinocense. Next base: position 21,472,178 of record JANZLX010000007.1, on the reverse strand, counting down.
AGGAAAACCTTTTCACATCTATATTAATTTTGTTGGACCCCAAACTTTTCTTGAAAGTTAGAACTATTAAATGATAAATTGTTAGTGATTATTTATGAGTAAAGAAAAAGGATAATTCTTTAATTTGAAATGATATACAAGATTTAGGTTGTGAATGTAATAAGTTGATGATGAGTGGGTATATGTGTATATGTTCTGTTATTAATGTTTATGATTAATTATGGACTATAATTTGTTTGTGGATGATATTGAGTTTAAATGGAAGTTGAGAGGAAGACTGGTGATTGAACATGAAAGTTGAAAATGCAGAAAAGTAATATAGCATGAATAGGTTAACTATGAATTCTTGGTTTTTGATGATTTTTGACTAAATTTACATATTTTGAAGTAGTATGAAATTATGGTGAATGAGTTGATTGAAATGGAGTAGAAATACTAGAATAAAAAATTTAAAATGGTAGTTTTTGAAAATTGGAGGCCTGGAAATTTTGAGAATGAATAGTAGTAGAGAGTTGGATTTTTTGATCTGAAACTTTGGTGATTTTCTGTACTAATCTAGAGGGATTTTGATAAAATGGCCTTCACGAAAGTTTTATTTTATCTTTCTAGCTTTCCAATAGTATATAGTATGAGATTTTCAGACATTTGAGTTGGGAGATATGATTATTTGAAGTTTGGATGCTGTTTAGGGTGGTCTTTCGGGACATCATCATTGTTTGGAAAATTTTACCCTTATAGAGACAAAATTTGTTTTTATGTTCTTCATGAAAGTTGTAGCTTGTCTTTCTAGCTTTCTAACGCTATAAAGTATGACATTTTTCAATATCAGGACTGAAAGTTATGATCATTTGAAGTTTGGATGTTGTTTAGGTTGAACTTTCGGAACAACCACTTTTATGTGAACTTTTGACCCTTATAAAGACCAAAATTGTTTTTGAGTCCTGCATGCAAATTGTAGAGATTTCTTTTAGCTTTCAATTGATACCAAATTTGCAAATTTTGGAGTTCTGGGTAAAAGTTATGAATTTTGGAAGTTAGGATGTCGAAAGAAGGAAGACTCAGGTCGCGGTCGCGAGGCATCGCGAGTGCGACGGGACCGGAATTCTCCCCCTGATCCAACCTCTCTCCACTCTTTTGGCCATAACTTTTTCGTCTAACCTCCGATTGACCTAATTTTTGAAGCGTTAGATTCTTAACACATTCCCCCACCTCTTCAAAAAAATTTAGAGCTTTTGGTATTAATCTGAAAAAGATTTATTGAATCAAAGTGAGAGGATCGGTTGAAAGAGTATGAGTTAGATATTTTTACTTAACATGGTTCAGTATTTTGGTGATATCTTGATCTGTAGAGCTCCAAATGAGTTGATTCTTATTTCTAAATAAACTAGAGACATAGAGCTACAAATTATCTGAAGAAATTGAATTTCAATTTAGTCCCTAGGATTTTCAATTTCTTGAGTGAAGTTGGATATAGTGTATAGTCTCGGTTTAGTAACAGTCCGAAAGTGTTTGGACTTTAACTTTCAAATTACTGAACCAAAGTGAATGATCTTGGTGTCTAGAAGGAAGTATTATCAAATTGCTTCATTTACCTAATCAAAATAGGGAGTTGAGATGTTAGTCTTAAAGACAAAAGGAGGGTAAATATGGAAAGGCCATATAAATGAGGGACAAAATGGGAAAGACAACTAAAATGTTGTCTTAAAAATAGAAGAAGAAGAGAGTTGTTGTGAAAAACAAAAGAAAAG
>JANZLX010000007.1:21439930-21451870 GCA_025531955.1 Erythroxylum orinocense | reverse complement strand
CCTAGTTATTTCTCAATTCAAGCACACTTAATTAACATCTTTCTTTAGCATAAATCCACCTTCATTATACTTCAAATCCAGACCTCATTCATCCATAAATCAATCTATATCGCACGATTTTCATCCATCAAGAGCAAGCATAGAAAACTTCCAAGTTCAATCAACATATTTCCAGCACATATCACCACCAACATTACATGCATTTCATTCCAATTCAAACATGATTAATATACAACTAAGCATGCAATAAAGATCATATTGCTACTTACTTACTAGGATAACAATTCAACTCAAAACTCCTGATTATACTAGCCCTCCAAGTAGGCAAAATTCATCATAAACTCAAGGTGAAGATGAGCTAGTTTCGGTAAAAACATAAGACAACAAACAACTGGTTTTTTGGCTGTTTTGCAAGAGGTTAAGGTGTGAATTTTGTGTACCAATTTAGCTAGAGTAAAAACTAGAATACAGATAAAAGTTTGAAGAAATTTCGGAGGATAGAGGTGAGGGAAATAGTAGAAACATTGCTGCTGGAATTTGCTTCATCAAGATGGTAAGTGTCACCAATTTTCAAAAACATATGTCTTAAGGCATGGAATCCACTTGCCCATTTCATATGCTGCCATTAATTCACACATTAAATTTCCATATGTCACCAATTAATGAATCCATATGTCTCATTATAATTAGTCCACATGTCATACAATAATTGGTCCATTTGTCAATTAATTAACTATGCCAAATGTCACCCAATTATAGGCGTAACCATCCTAATTTTTTATGTATCAATTTATCCTACACTTGGCATTTTTTCTAGTCCAAATGTATATTTTAATTGATCAATCTCCCAATTAATAAAAATTAATTCCAATTTACTAAATGGAATCCAATCAAATCCCAAATTCAAAACGTAACAATTCACAATCCACATCATAGTCACTTAACATTTTCATACCCCGGGACATGTCAAATGAGTGCATATACTTACTTGTAATATGTATAAATATCAATTCGTGTATGAATGTTAATGTTATGCATGTATATGCAATGTTTGATCTAGGGTTGACCCTAAGCATGTTCTGGAAAACAAGATATTACAGTATATATGGATATAAAGGTAAAAAGACAACTGAAAAGACTGCACATACCTTGACTCCAAGTCTCTTTCAATCCCTCGACGACACATTGCTACAGCAATGCCAACCCTAATTGGGTAAACATTTTAAGGAAGTGAAAAAAGGAAGAGAGGCGCTTTACCCTAATTACCAAAACGCGGTCAAATAGCTAGTATTGATTCAAGTCATTTCAGTGACAACATTTTTAGCTTTTGTAATGCTTAAATGCTTCCGTTTTGAGTAGCTTGTAAGAAAGTTAACTCTCCACTACTGTGCCATTACTTTTTTTCTACATTAATGAATTTTTAAAATTTTCAAAAAAAAGAGGTTAAAGGACAGCTAAAGTGTAAAGGAATATTAAAGTACTCTATTGCTATCGTTAATTCTTAGAGGCCTTATTACAAAAAGGATGATAAATGTTCTTCTGAAGTAAAAAACTAAGCCACCTAAAGCTAAAGGAGATGTCTATAATTAGGGAAAGATAGACATTGAATAATTTTATTGTTAATGAACATGGCATATTGTACTCAATACACAAATAAAAGGGTCATGATTATAAAAGATGATAGAGAGGTAGAAACTATAAGGGATTCCAAAGAAAAGGAATATAAGCCACACTTAAAGATTTTAGAGATGAGAGTATTGAGTATGCTATTGATGGTGAGATTCTTATTACTAGGAAGACATTAAGTCTTCAAATTAAAGAGGAAAAGTTAGAGCCATAAAGGATATATTATATACTAAATGTTGCATTCATAACAAGATATGAATATGATTATTGATGGGGGAATTGGACTAACGTGGCTAACACTACACATGTAGAGGAATTGAATTGTTAATTTCAAGGCGTTTATAACTATACATGCTTTAATAGCTAAATAAATATGGTAAGGTGAAGGTTTCCAAACAAGTGTTACTTTCCTTCTTGATTAGTAGTTATTATGATGATGTGTTAAGTGATGTGGTGCCTATAAATACTTGCATATTCTTTTAGGAAGATCTCGAGAATTTGATAAAACGGCCATAAAATGTTGGATTAGAAATAGTTGTTCTTCTGTTATTAATAATAAACCATAAATCTTGTACCTTTGAACTTAAGTATGTCTATAAAGATAATTGAGACTGAAAGGAGAAATTAAAGAGAAGAAGAGTGAGAGTGGGGAAAAGAGAGGAATATAAGGAGTATTCTTTATCCTAAGCATCCTGTGTTTGTATCTTTAAACAAAAAGGCTTGCTTTTCTTTTTTGATGTAGGTGAAGATTTGAACACAGATCCTTTAAAGAGTAAGGGTACAATAGGACCACAAATAATCCACAATATTCATTACATATAGGCTTCAAGCAATCACAGGAGCTGACATTAGAGAAAATTTGACAGCAAAACATTTATCTTTAGTTAAAGATGATCTCTAACATAGGTGTGGTCTAGACTGTGTCTATCTTCAAAAATTATAGATAGATCTATAGTATACACCTATGAGTGTGCCCTAGATTGTATACTAATTTATAAAGTTACAAAGAGATCCACTGTTTATATCTACATGAGTGTTCTATGTCGTGCCTAACTCTCCACAGATACAGAAGAATCCATGATCACCAAACTTGTGCATAAATATATATCATGCTTTAGTGACATTAAAGTTTTTGTAGTCAATATGGTTTATCCCACAGTCATGGCCTAAACTGTACCTAGTCGAAACCCTAGTTTTTTATGTGGAGTATTTAATACATGTTTCTTTTTAGTGTTATTTTTTAGATATTTATTTACTGAGAGCCATTAGAGCTTCTTCCATTTGTTCTTTATTGAACTGCAAACTTATTAAAGAATTCTTTCTTTATAACATTCAAATAACTATGGGTTCTCTATGGTGTATTCTTAGGTGGGTTTTCATCACAAGGTATTTAATCCTCAATATATAGAAAAACCTCGTGTATGATGTGATCACTACAACAAATCCCACAAAACATAAAAGGCAGGTTAAAAGCTCCATAAAAAACTTATAAATTAGAAGAGTACAAATAAAGCGACATATTAACACATACATCCCTCTTATTCCAATAAAGCTTAAACAACACCATTTAATAAGAAATGAATATATCATCTTCTTAATGTGCTAAAATTTAGTTAAATCTAGAAATCCTAATAACAATCATAATACTTTGTCTTATAGTAAAAACTATACCTTATAGATCATTGATTGTTAATCACATGACACTATGATCTTCTTTGTTTAAAAATTATGTTTCCTATTTTTAGAAGTTAAAGACTTAGGATAGTTGATGGGAGTTTTTCACCCATTGGAGGAAAAGGCCATATAAAAATTTCACAATCTTTAACTCTTCAATATGTCATTTATGTTCATAAACTAGCATGCAATTTATTATTTACCATTAAAATATATAAAGACTCTAACCGTTATGTTGTCTTCTTTGAATCTTTATGAATCTTGGGACCAGAGATCGAGAAAGATTATTGATATTGCTAGAATGGTTAATGGTCTTTACTATTTTGACGAGGAACTCTCTAAAATTAAAATAACTCAAAGTTAAGATAGTGATGTCAATTCAATTTATGTTAGCAAACAGATAATGTTTTTGCATTAATGGCTAAGGCATCCTAGTTTTCTATATTTCAAACATTTATTTTCTAAGTCATTTGAAAATTTAGATTCTTCTTTTTTTTATATGTGAAAGTTTTTATCTTTCTAAAGCTATCAAGCTACTTTATTTTACCTCTAAACCATTTTACCTAATTTATAGAGATGTATAATGTCCCTCAAACTTCATCATCGTAATGAGTAAAAGATGATTTATCACTTTTATAGAAGATCATAACTATCTTTGATGGTTTTATTTGATAAAAAATGAAATTAAAAGTAAAAAACGTGTTTCAAAAATTTTGCATAATGATAGAAAATCATATTTAGTTTAAAATCAAAACTTTTAGATTTGATAATGGAAAAAGTACTTTAATGAACTTCAAGGAAATTTTTTAAAGATTAAGGAAATTTGCATCAATCTATATGTTATGACACTCCTCAATAAAATGATATTGCTAAAAGTGAAAATAAATGTTTATTATAAGTAGTTTGAGCTATAATGTTTCTTTTATGAATGTTTTAAAGTATCTTTAGGCAGATGATATATTAACATCCTGTTATTTAATCACAAAATACTTACTTGAATTTCAAAATATGTTACACCTCTAAAATATTTCATTAAAAACTTTTATGATTGTCACATACATTAAAATTTACCTTTATAAGTATTTAGATGCATTATTTTTTTTATATACCTAGTCAATTTAAATATAAACTTGATACTAGAGCTAAAAAGTGTTTTCATAGGATATTTTCATAACAAAAAAGGGTAAAAATGATATAACCTTTAAATAAAAAAATAAAAGTAATGATGTCTTGTAGAAGAATAATCATTTTTTCTTGTCACCAACTTTTTATCAATCTAAGTAATGTTGCTTCTAAACTAACCTCGGGACAAATCTTCAGGACCATTCTTTCCTTCCAAAGCCCCACCTCTTCATTGTAACCCTAAACCCCCTATACACCATCTCTGACATTACCCTAGCCTTGTCTTCCATACCAAACACTCAAATTGATGGTTTACCACACCCTGAGACCACAAACCTAAGTACCATCTCAAATCTCCATACTAACAACACCCCCCCCCCCCCTAACCACCCAAAAAAGAAATCACAAAAAAGGATCATGGTCCTATGTTATTGGAGACAACTTCCTCAACACCATAATCACCTTTATCCCTTAGTTTACTAATTCAGAAGAAGGTGTCATATCCCTACCTATTAATGTGCTCAAGGTTAGATCATTATACTAGAATGCTACTTTAGGTGGCTACTTTTTGGAGAAGCTACCTACTTTTTCGGTAGTAAAAAAATGGGCAGAAGTGAGATGGGAAAAATATAGTCTTCTTAAGACCCTTATCACTCAAGAAGATTTTTTCCTATTCTCCTTCAATTTAGAAGACTTAGTGGTGAAAGCAATGGAGCAAGGCAATTGGCATTGTAATGGGAAGCCTATAGTCCTTCAACAATGGAAACCAATCACAGAATTAGTGAAGGATAAACTCAAAACCATACCTATATAGGCTCAATTCTATAATATTCCTTCATTGGTGCACAATTGGTCTTGGTTGCCTTTCTAGCTCAATAGGAAAGGCACTCTTTATAGATGAGAATACAAGTGACATTGGAAGAATTTGATATACAAAAAACTATATTGAGATAGAAATGAACAAGGTTTTACTTGAAACCTTAAGGCTAAAAAGGGTAGATCTTGAAGGGAGATTAAATGAAACCATAATCAGTGTTACCCATTTATGGAAACCCAGGTTAATAGACCTATTTAATGGCAACCTATGGGTAAAATATTTGTGAAAAGAACGCATGAACGCATGAAGAATTGGAGGGAGCTCCTAAAGAAGTTGGGAAGCTAGGAAGTGAAGATATGGTTACTTATCCACAAAATGGTAACTATAGGGGAGTATTTAGAACAACAGTAAATGGGGTAGAGGAGAATGTCCTTGAACCCCAAATTGAAAATTCTATAAAAGGACTTGTCTAGAAATGAGTGAAGTTAACGTTTATAAGGAGACCATTACTTTTGAAAAGGGAACTCACAAATAAGTCCTTGAGGATGGTGGGAAAGGTGAAGTTGATATGACATAAAACTTAGTAGTAGCAAAGAGGAAATTCAACAGGAAGGACAAACGCGAAAGGAAGATCATAATATGTCTTTTACTTCCACTATAAGATCTAATAAGATGAAGGCTAAGAAAGGCACCCCACCTAACAAACCATATCCCTCTTAGCTTGGGTGAATGACCCCAAAAACAATATTAAATAAGTGACTATATTCACTTTGTCAATCCTTTTATTTTTGTTCTATTAGAAACAAAAGTGAAACAAAGGAATAGCTCAAAAATCAGTTTCATGCAAAAAGGATAGCCCTTTAATAACAAATATACTAATCATAAAAATGACAAGATTCTTTTTTCTTACAAATTGATATACTTAACTTCTTTACCACAGATTATATGATCCATATCTCAGTCTTTTTGAAAGCATAAGGGCATAAAATATACATCTCCTTTATCTATGCACACAATCATGCCTTCCAGAGGAAAAACCTATGGCTGGATCTTCTCGATGCATCTAATAACATCTTTGATCCTTGGATAATCCTAGGAGGCTTCAATCTCACACTGTCTAATGCTAAAACTAATGGGGGGAAATGTACCAACTTTCTTTGTCAAGATTTTAGGAAGTTTTTTGTTACAATTTTTATGAAAGACCTCAGCTACATTAGAAACTACTTCACCTATTTTTAAGGAGAAAACTGGTTAGAGCACTTGTTAATAAAGAATGGAGGCTCTTTTTTCAAAGTTATAAAGCTGTTTTCACACACCCAATGATTTTTTACCATTCTCCTATTCAGGTATATAATTAAATTAAAGAAAAGCCAAGGACAGATTCTTTAATCACTCAGCCAAGAAGTAGGAGTCTGGGCAAGCTGTAGGGGATGGAATGAGCATGGAAATTTAGGGTTTTGAACAATTCAAATGTGTTATGAAGTTGACTAAAGTAAAATGTAGACTCAAGGAGCTGCAATTTTCTTTTAAAAAGCAACAATATAGTAGACATGAAAGCAACTAAGGATAAGCTCCTACAAGTACCATGTAAACTATATCAGAATCCACTGAATGCAAACTTAAAAAAAGAGGAGATAAGGTCCCTAGATAATTACTTAAAAGATGTTAAAACTCACTAATAAATGCTCAAGAAAAAATAAAGAGTACAATGGCTGAAGCGAGGAGACAGATGCAATGCCTTCTTTAAATCTATTTAAAGTAGGAGGAGTTCTAAAAAAATTTTGGGATTAACAAATGATGAAGTTGATGAAGTATTGGATCAAAAGGAGCTAAAGAAGTTGACATTTCATCATTACTACAATACGCTAGGAACTAATAACACCTAAATATCTAATCAAAACCTCAACCTTTATATTACACAATCCTTGAGCCCTAACACAACTAACATACTCTTACTTCCCCTCCAATCTAAACACATTGAGCTAACATTGAAAAGCATAAATTCCTTCAAAACTCTTAGCCATAATGGCTTAAACTCTTACTTCTTCAAACAAACTTGGCAGTGGACAAGGGAGCATGTATATAAAGTAGTGATGAAATTTTTTGAAAAATGGATCCTCCTAAGGGAAATCAACCAAACTCACATGTAAATGGTCCCTAATTGCCCTAATCCAAATAGCTTAGATGAATATAGTCCAATATTTTGTTGCAACACCATTTATAAAATCATTTCCAGCATTATAGTTCAAAGGTTGAAGCTAATGATGGAAACTATTATCATTAAGTCTCAAAGTGCTTTCATTGAAGGTGGACCCATTGGAGGCAACACACTAGTGGCACAGGAATTGCTCTAAGTATACTAAAGAAAAGCAATAGGTCAATAATGACTTCGACTTTATTAATTAGGGTTGTTATCACACTAACTCCAAGACTTTGGTATGCCACATCAATTCCTACATTTTGTTATGCAATTTGTCAAAACTGCTGTCTACAGTGTACTAGTTAATGGTGAATAGACTCAGTGGTTTAAGGGGAGCAAGGAATTAGGCAAGGGAATCTCTTATCCCCCTACCTCTTCTCAATATGCATAGAAGTGTTGCACAAAATCACTACTCATAATATTAGGGCCAAATAAAGTTTTAAATTCCATAAAAATATGCTTAACTTAAACTCTTTAAGTTAGCTTTTACTAATGCTCTTCTCATGTTTTATAAAGCTGATATATATTCCATTAACACCTTACTTCAGTTTGTTAAATAGTTTACTGCACTCTCAAGTAATGATTTGAATCCTGAAAAGGGTTCTATAATCTTATCCAGGGATGCAATAGCCAAACAGGAGCACATTATAAGTATGATAGGTTTTAAAGTGACACAATTACCAATCACATACTTGGGGATCACAATCATAAACCACAAACCAACTTACAAGGACTGCACTAAATTATTTGATATGTTTAAAGGGAGAATTGGTAGTTGGCGTAACAAAAGCTTATCTTATGTGAGTAGGATTCAATTAATCAACTCCTTCATCTCCAACATTCATTCTTACTGGCTAAATCACCTTATCCTTCTTGAGAAGATCATTAAAGACATTGAAAGATTCATGAGGAATTTTCTATAGCATGGTGATTCTTATAAATATGTAGGAGCTAAAGTTGCCTATAATGACCTATGTAAACCTTTAGAACAAGGTGGATTAGGTATCAAATCCTTTAAGCAACTAGCAAGGTAATATTAACAAAAAGGGTTTAGAAATTGCTCACTAATAAAGAAAATTTGTGGAATATGTGGATGCACTCATGTCGCTGAAGAACACCAAATTCTGGGAGCTCCAATATAGCCAGAATCTCTCTTCGACAGTAATTGAAATTCTTAGGAAAATGCTTAGACTATACATAACATTTAAATTTGTTATCAGCAATAGGGAATATATAAATATATAGTATGACAACTACAGCTCCCAGGGCCCCTATTCCTTATTCTTAGCATCTTCCAACTTAGGCATATGATAAACCTTATGCTAAGGAGGCTAATATGATCAAAGACAATAATTGGTCCCTTATAATTAGAGGAACTAGCAGATTCAAAGACATTCTCGTAACTTGCAAGCCAAATCCTAGTAAAGCTTTTTTTTTTGAAAAAATAATTCCTAGTAAAGTTCATAGATTGATTTGGGTTAATATTTCTTCAAGATCATACAGTAACAAATCTACATATGGTCTATTTGCTTAGCAACTTTCCAATGTGCCTTGGTTTAGCTTAGTTTAGTTTAAAAAGCATATACCTGGAGTTTTCTTCATCTTTTGGCTAGCCTTGAAAAACAAACTAAACACTATGGAAAAAATAAATCTTCCCCAAATCCTCTTTACGACCTCTGTCACTAAGAGATAGAAACAAGGAATCATCTGTTTGTTAGATGTACTTACATATTGGAAACCTAGAATTACCTCAAGAGCTCTGTCAATTTCCACACAATTGAAACAGACTAGGATAGGCTATTCTGTTTGATCATTGAGAGCTCTCTTCCAAAGCAAGGCACAAAGTTGCTTAAATTGGCATTTTGTACCTTCATATATGAAGCATGGAGAGAAAAGAACTCCAGGAAATATAGACAGACATAAAGCAGCTTGTAGCAACTCAAAACCAACACTCTACAACATATTAAAGAGCTTATCTGGTGCCACTTAAAGCCTATTGACTTTTCCCTATCTATCAACAATATGTGGGGGCTAATTTAAGTGTAGAAATGCTCTTATCTTGCTTGTAATTTTGTTCAAATTGTGGTGATAGCTCAATCCTATTTTGCTTCCCATTTCATTACTTATCTTGTATATAGCTAGCCTTACCTATCTTAACTTATTGTATAGCTTTTTCATCCTTTTAATTATTCAACTCTCAAAAATAAAACAATCATATTTTTCCAAAAATGCTCTTAAAGTGGAGACTAAAATAAAGGAAGACAATTTTACTTCCTTTATAAAATCCTATTCTCACTTCTCATTCCTTTTTTTTTAACAGATGCATAATCATTAGTTAAAAATATAGAGGATATAGGAAGTTTTAGTCGAACTTTTTCAAAAATAGATGACTTGTTAGCAAGGAGAGATACTACAAGTGAAACAAGTTATTTCTGTCCCTGAACTAGTTTTTTATACTTGAAGAAATAATCAAAAAAGAGTAAAGAGCAGTACCGCATTTTTCTATAAAGCCAATAAAAATCTTTAAGAAAAGGTAAATAATTCTAATCTTATTCTTTAATCTATCACTACTCAATCACCAACTCCTACACTAATGATGAAGACACCTATTGTGATTTTCCTATATCCCTTAGAAAAGAAATTTGAAAATGTAAACTGGTAAATACTTATAGAGCATTTACTTAAAAGATAGATGACATGTTCGTTCCTAGAACTATTAAGGAAGCTTTAGATTATTTAAATTGGAAAATAACAGTAATGAAAGAGATAAATACTTAAGAAAAGAATGGAACTTTAAAAGTAACAATTTTACTTGAGGACAAGAAGATTATATAACGTAAGTGCATATTTACAATAAACTATAAAGAAGATGGTAATGTGAAAAGTTATAAGTCGAAACTCTTAGCAAAAGGATTTACATAAACATTTGGTGTTAACTACTTGGTGACTTTTGCTTCAGTAGCCAAGATGATCTCAATTCAATTTTTACTATTTTTAGTATTGAATTACAATTGGTCTTTGTACCAATTAGATGATTAAAAAATGTCTTTCTTGCATGGATACATAGTTATATGAGTTTACCCTATGATTTGAGGAGGAGTTTATTATTGATAAAGATTGCAAGTTAAAAAAAAATCTTTGTATGGTTTGAAACAATCCTCAAATGCATGGTTGAATGCTTTAGAGATGTTATAAAAAATATGGATATAGTCAAAATCAAACAGATCATATGATGTTCTATAAACACTTAAAAGATGGAAAAATAGCTACCTTAATTATTTATATAGATGATTTTAACTTAGCAACTGATAAAACACAAAATTAAAAGGTTTAAAGAAAAGTTTGTTACATATGTGGAGAGAAAATATCTCGAAATACTAAAATAATATTTTGATAAAATGGAGTTTATTAGATCCAAAGAGGGTATCTTTGTCACTTAATGCTAGTTACACTTGACATGCTTTATGAAATGGGTCTGCTAGGATGCAAAGTTATTGAAACACCAATTGAGCCTAATATGAACCTTCAACATACAAAAATGGATGTGATAAATAACGATAATTTCAAAAGATCGTTAGAAAGTTGATCTACTTATCTCATACATGTCAAAACATAATATTTGACTATAAAGTTAGTTAATTCATGCATTTACTAGAAAAAGAATAGTTCAAAGTAGCATACATGAAAATAAGGTATTTAAAGGAAACTCACAGTGAAGGTCTCTTATTTAGAAACAAGGACATCTTTAAATAGTAATATACACATATGCAAATTGAGTTGGAAGCATCATGAATTGAAAGCTACTTCAGGTTATTATGTCATTGTTAACGGAAATTTGATGACTTAGGGGAGTATAAAACAAGATGTAGTAGCTAGATGTGATGTTAAAGTAAAATTTAGATATTTGGCTCACAAAATTTGTGAAAAGTTGTGTGGATTAAGAAAATTTTCAATATTTAAAACTTAAAAGTATATCACCAATGAAAGTGTAATGTGACAACAAGTAGCTCATTATCTTGTTTTTCATGATGTGAAAGTTGACAAGTACTTTATCAAACAAAAACTTGAGAAGGGATTGATATATATGGTTTATATACCTCATGTTGAACAAGCAACTGATATTCTCACAAAGATCTACACAAGAAATAGCTTGACTACATAATCAATAAGTTGATCATAGAAGATATATTCAAGCTAGCTTAAGGGAAAGTATTAGGAATAGGAATTGGAAGTAGGATCTCTACCTTGGTGTGTTTGATATCATGTTGATTTTGCAATTGTAAATATTTAGTTTTTCTATCAATGATAAAAACTAGGAAATCGTATGTTTTTCATTAAGTTTTAAACATTATTTAGTTCTTAGGGGGTGTTTGTTTCCGTTTTTGTTTTTGTTTTTGGTTTTCTGTTTTTGTTTTTAAATTCGGTAAAAAATCTTGTTTGTTTGAGTTTTTAGTTTTTATTTTTGGTTTTGGTTTCTTCCGGTTTTCAAAAATTATGAAAA
>JANZLX010000007.1:21423190-21436868 GCA_025531955.1 Erythroxylum orinocense | reverse complement strand
GTTTTTGTTTTTATTTGAAAGAAAAACAGAAACAAAAAAATCGAAAACGGAAACCAAAAACTACAACAGAAAAACAGAAGTAGAACCAAACGGCTCCTTAGTTTTATGCTTTGCATTTTCTATAAGTAGCATTGTTATATATTCTTTTAAACACATAGTTAAGATTAGTAAAATGAGTTCCATTCAACTCAAAGTCAATGGATCAAATTAGATTTGACCATAATTGAATGAACTGATTTGACTCAAACTAGTTAAGCTAGTTTGAAAAATATCATCATTTTACTCTTGCCTCAAGTCTAATTGGTTCTAAGTTTAGACCACAAAAATAAAGATAGACCCAACATATTGTCATCCCAACTTGGAGTAATTACTTTACACACATTATATCTTTGTAGTTTGATCTTGTTTTCATTTCAATTTTCATATTTGGAAACGATCACTCACTTACCCTCACTTAATATTGTTTAACCGTTCTCATCTCTTTCGATTATATTTTTAATTTTTCATTTATTAATAATTCTAAAACAATATCATATTAAAACTTTAAAATTTTAATATTACATCATTTTTGAAAAAAAAATGAAACTGAATAGGATACAATAAAGAGGTTGTGTCATAACTTAATACTATTGTCATGATAATAAAGTGAGTGATAATCTTGAACAGAATAAAAAAAAAAAATTGAACCACAAAGAATCTCAATATATTTAATCCAATACTTATATTCTATGGTAAGCTAATGGGACTAAAGGTATGTATCTAGAAAGAAACATAGGGTTTATGTGAAAGGCCTTTCTCTTGTTTGTTTTTACATTATGTTTGTAGTCCTCCGCTGCTTTTATTTAACAAACAAGAGAAAGGCCTTTCACATAAACCCTATGTTTCTTTCTAGATACATACCAATGGTTCAAATTGCGGAATTCAAAATCCTCATGATCTGAGAATTTGGTACAGTTTTCTAGATCCAAACATTTGGACCTAAAGCTTAACTACAACTTTTGAAACAGAGCAAAGTACATACTTTAAATCTAACTTACCCTTCATCTAGAGATATTTAGCATAGTCTTAACGTACTTCATAAAAGAAGACGAGTTTGCACATCGTGTAACTGAGAATAATATTTTCATTGCCTCTTCTTCTAAAAATCTAAGTATATTACAAACAAAAATGCAAAAAGAATTGATGTCTTATGTGAAACCAACGAAACATCTATTATAAGTCAAATCTTACGTTACTACTCCTATATTTGACTAAACCTATAAACATTGAAGGCGGAGGGAGTTGCCTTCTGATTTGTTTATGCCATCACCTATTCACTTCCACTATCTTATTAATACTTACTTTCCTCCAGAAATAAACTTCTGCTAGTTACTGAAAATTTTCCATCCGCAACGTTACTTATAATACATCCACAAGCTACTACCAGAAGCACAGGCAAGTAAGTTGGTCGCTGGATGCCACGCCAAATGAAGTAGCTTGGAGGTTAGGTCGCAGGAGAACTCATTGCTGCCTGAAGTTGAATTTTGATGTGCTGTACAGTCAGCTAAAAATATCATAGTGAGTATGAAACTCAGTTGCAAAATTTATATATCCATAATAACATCATTTGAGATATTAACCTTGCAGATGGAATCCACGGGTTAAGTTGCTCAAGGACAACCTCCTCGCCCTTGAAGCAGAATGAAGAAGAGACTTCCTGTTTTGATATGTAACAAAAAAGGCATCACCATCACAATCTGTGACCATTACGAAGAACTTACATGGTTACACAATGACAAACATGATCAATTACTATAAATTTTAAATCTGCTGGCCAATTTAACAAATACCTCCAAATTCAGATAGCTCCAATGCTTTTTATCAAAATATGATTTCATTATTTGGACTGCTTCATAATCTCCATGAATTTGCTAAACTCTACTAGATCACGTTGTCTAATTATTAGTGGATGTTCACAGTAAGCCTAAAATCAGGGAACAATTAAATAAACTCATGCCTGATGTACTTATTGACTCACCATCTTTAACTGAACAAAGTCAACCAAACAGAATAATTGGGTAAAGAAACATTTTCATCTCGATATTGTACCAAAAATACAGAATCTTCATAGATCCTACTGGGCCCGAAGAAACGTAACTTCCCAAATCCTGTGACCTAGTTATATCATAGGTTTTTGTATGCTGATGTCATAAAATTTGCTCATACAAATATGCAAACCAAGTGAGTCTACTCAATCATGTTGCATATTGGCAAAGTAACACATCTCATTTTTGATCTATATCAACAATAAAGTTTGTAGTATTGCGTGTTGAATAACTATAACACTTCACAATCAGCTAAACACACAACTTTCACTTAGTTCAAACCAGATGCATTATTTGAAGAAATAAGATATGAGAATCGACCTATTCGGGTTTTTGCTAGCTTCAATTGTAATCCCTTCTTCGCTTCCACCATGTGAGAATATACGTAAAAGATTGCTAAAAGCAAATCAGGGAAGATTATTTACTAGAAATACAAAATCCCAACTCACAACAAAGTATAACATGCTACTCTTGTTTGAGGTCAACGGATAAACCTGTAAGAACCAGTTGCAAAGTTAAGTCCATCTCCACTGACACAGCAACCAAATTTATCCAATACGGAATCATTATTATACAAATCGCATAACTGCAGAACATAGAGCATGTTGTTAACCACAAGGTAGAATCAAATGGCATAAATTCTTCAGTTCAAACATAAAGACCAGAAACTGTTTCATTAGGCACAAGTTCATGGATTGCTACAATAAGAATTCATAAGATACGAACTTTCGTTCATGAACGTGTTATTTCGGTAGTCGTCAACTTATAGTTATTTAGTTCAAACTTGAGGAGCATATTCAACAAATACCAATTGCTTGGTCACCTACTTCTTCCAATCATTTGAAACAATCCCTCTTTCGATGTGCATGTTCTTTTCTTGAAAAGGTGGCATCATGAGCTATTCTAAGATAGAGAACTAATCATTGGCACTTGGCTTGTAGTAGAATATACCAACAAGCTACTTTCTTCACATGTCATATATGCCCCATGCTTTCTCAAAAAAATTTCTCATAGGTCTTAGATTATTAGTAGAATTAGTAGAATTATTATTAGTCATTATTATAGAAGTGGGGGTAAGAAGTTATTTGCAGTTACATATGTTGGTTATTTTTCATGTCTAGTTATTGTCCTAGTTTCAGAGCTAGTGGTACGCTATTAATTCTTCCGCAATCATGAAGGAAAAGCATGCTAAATTTTCTACCAACAAAACGAGGGTCTTGTTCTTGAGATCTATGGGTTCTCTCTAACCCTAAAGAAGCTCATATTGTAATCTAACATAAATAGGAAGAACTCTTGGACATACTGCCAGATTGTATGCCTGAGTGGAGAAGGCCTGTGACTCGATCAGTTTCCAGGAAAACATCACACTTTGGCTCAATTACCTAATTCTGCAGATTATAAACAGGACAAGCCCCGTTACATTACGTTGCTTTTGATGCATTTGACACTATAGGGTGGAATAGACTATTACAAAAATGGGAAAGAAGGCATGGAAGTTGTACCACAGACTGCAGAACCATCCCATATGTTCCCAAGGGGTAGCCTATCCAATACCTTTGGAGAGATTAAGACAACTTTTTTAGTGAACTCTATTTATTGCATAAGAATACGTATGCTGTAAAACTTGTTCACTTTCTGTTCAATAGTATGTACTTACAAAGTTAAGATTCTGATATATTATCCTACATAAACTAAACATCCATTCGTTTATCCCAACCACTCCCATACCCTATGTAATTTTGTCAGCATGCCAGTTGAACTCCTATAAAAGATACTGTTCATAGGCTCAACAACTTTATGATTGTGTCCAGAACATAGAATTGTATTAGATTTCCAAACAAATTCACTGTAGCTTAAAGGTCATCATCGTGTTAAATTGTTGAGATCTTAAGATGATGACAAAAGGACAAGGAAGGAATGACATAGGCCAAGAAACTCATCCTTCGACCTGCCGGAATCGAACCAGCGACCTAGAGGACCAGTCCTCTGCTCTAGCCACTGAGCTAAGGTCGACTATGAGCAAAATCTACCATTTAAATAGATTTGTACATAAATGGTATTGAAGGAACAAATAAAGGGTCCAATCACAAAATTAGGCTCAAAATCGAAAACCAGTACATGAAATGGAAATAAGGAGCTAGACCTCAGGATGAGCCCTGATAACTAATGAAATATCAGTTTTACTTGGATTTAGAAGATGATGCAGCTGATAAGAAAGGTATAAGCAACAATGGAAACTATTAAGAGTTTGTTGTTTGATCTACCACGACAAAAACTGGAGAAACATCAAATCAAAGTCTTATAAAATAAATTTCATCTTTCATCATAAATACATTTGTAAGAAAATACCTTTCTGAAGGGGAAAGCAATAAATACGTGCTCTTACCTTAGGGCGCAGGTGCTCATGAATCTTGAATACTGCAACCGGTGAAAAATCCACACGTGTGTCCCATAGCTAGAGCAAGATATGAAAGCATCACCTTGTTCAAGACATTGTATATGCTATCTAATTTGGAATGCAATAGTAATTGATCAAGATTCACAGAAGTATACAAACAAAGTAGGGCTTGGGGGCAAATATGATTTGATCAGGGTTAAAGACCTTCAGATTCATGTAATCACGACTCAAGATGTGCTGTCCATCATTTGTAAACTTCACATCAGATATTGAAGCAATAATTTCTGTAAATAATGATTTTGGCCCATGGGAGTTTGTATCTTGTAATCTGCAATAATGTCTCCAAAGTCATTATACCACTCTAAATACAATATGTAAGGCCCTAACATATACCCTAGAAACATTATAGCTTGTCTAGAGTGTATTAAGAAGTGACCATAAAGAATTAAGGCATAATGGTAATTAATTTTAAAAACGGATAAATTGGTAATTTGTTCATTTCAGCATGGACATGTATAATTATACGTGAAATATGGATTAGAATGAAATCAACTAATGATATTATATGCCAATGTGGGGACTAAAGGAGGAAAAAGGATCAAATGTGAAGTTTACCTAAAGTCAACACATGATTCAATAGGATTGAAGCATATGTGTAATTCTATAAATTGCATGAAATGGGTATATAAGAGAGCAGAAAGAGATGGTGCATATTGGGGTCAGATTTTCCTCGTCTCATTTCCTCCTCTTATTCACATCATTTTGCATACATAAGGAATCAAGCTAATTTTAAGTAGAAATCAAGGTAAAAGTTGGTGGTTTTTCTCTTCATCTTTATCTTTTCTTTCTTTGCTCATGAAGAGTTGGAATTATAAGGCTGGAATTGAGATTGAGATACGTATTTATGGTGTTTCTAATTGGTGAATCAAGTAAAGTATAATAAAAAATGAGAATAGGAAAATCTGGAATTAAAACCCCAAAATGCATCGTCCCTCTCTCCTTTATTATATAACCATTTCATGCAACTTCTAGAATTATACACATGCTTCAATCCTATTGGATCATGTGTTGACTTTAGGTAAACTTCACATTTGATCCTTCTTTCTTTAGTTCTCCCATCGGCATACAATATCATCAATTGATTTCATTTTATGCACTTAATTCTTTATGTTTACTTCTTAATACACCCTAGACATGCTATAACGTTTCCAGGGTATATATTGGGGCCTTACACAATAGATTATACTTGGATAAGACAAGCCAATATTACAAGCAAAAACCATGAAACATACAAGGGCCATAGACAATAAACCACTTACATTCGTCCACTATAATCACATAATGCTGACTGGCGCATGTCAACAAGACGAATAAAACCTCTTGAAGTGCTAAAAGCAAGAAGATTGCAGTGAATTGGATGGAACTCAGCAGATGTTATGACCTCTGAACAAAAGTTAAGGATTTCCATGAGAAGGTACTAGAAAAAATTCAAGGAAAAAACATCAAACTGGGACCAAATATGAGTTTCCAAATTTTACATTAACAAATAAAATTGTTAAAGACATAAATTTTAAGCAAGATTATAAGTCAATTTTTTAAAATTATATTGATAAAAACAAATATTAGACAGTATAGTACAGTACCAGGCAATGTAATGACCATGCGACCCATCGAATGAGAATCATCAAGCCACAGATTGTAGAAAAAAGTTATGTTATGGAGAGAAGGACAAAAACATGTCTAATACTAAATCTTTTAGATTTTCTAAACAAATTTTAAAACATTATTTCATATCATTCAAATCTGTCTTTCATATTGATCTTAAATGATTCCTAAAATTTATACAAAACGAAAATAATTCTCATTTTCATATAAGACTTCTACTTTTTACAATTTTTCATAACCTTTGTTGTTTTCAATTAAGTCCTTTACATATGTTCTGACTAAACTTTCTTATAAATCAGAAAATAATAAATTAACTTAATGAGAAATTTATTATATAGTTGCAACCTAATCATTTAAGAAATAAAGTCAGTAAGGATAAGATCATTCTTAGGAAATATTTTTAACTTTTTAAAAAGCTTTGGGACTCAACTATGAAGAAGTCAAGTATAAGACAATTGAAAAAAAAAATGCAAAGTTTAAGATATAACATATTTAACACAGAAAAATGCAGTACAGTGGCATTAATTCAACACCAAAGAGATAATCAATTACCAGTAAGGTCTTCCATATTTGGCGGTTTCATGTCAATAATATTAAAGCACTGATCATGGATCTCAAGATTCCACAAGTTAATTCGAAGATCATCTGCGGAAATAAACGTCTCACCATCACTGCACAGAGATCATCAACTGGTTGTTCCATTTATTATAGTAGTTGGCACGGCTGAAAAGAGAGGGCATTTTAATGCACACTGCATGGAAAATCTTTACCTATTATTTGAGATTGAGTTGATATTGAAGTCGTGAGCATGAGAATACACCTTTCGACAACTTGCACGAGCAGTATCTTCACTGAGGGCCATCTAGATACACAATAACTTTATAAGATCATCCTGTATACTTGCAGTACTTGCATAGTGAGTTGACAATTGAACTCTGAAGTCTCTTCTCGAGTTCAATATTACAAAATAGATACCTTTGCATGCAGTTGTGTAAACAGCACATTATCTTCAAATGTCTTCCCTGTCCGTTCCAGATGATAGCCATTAGCAATAGATGATTTGTTTTCATCACTTCTGAAGCTCCTTTCGGCCAAAAGAGCATTTTCTGAACATACGACTGAATTAAGGTCCATTTCTTTTACTTTTTTCACTTTATGTTCCTTAACCTAGCCTCAGCAATTAAAAAGAAAATGAATGGTTAATCTGTCTGAAATATCTTAGCAGCCTGAGAAATTCACTTAAAACTAAAAGATTGTCCATGTTCAGTTCAAATGAATGACTATCTGCCATGTGGAGGAAAGAGAAATCAGATTTTCATGTAACACAATATGCAATCAGTTTACTGGATCTGGTTGGCTAACTCCACTCCAACTGTTTTCGTATCAGCTTCATCCTGACAGATTCCTAGTAACGTTTTCTTCTCCATTATATTGGAACCAGTTCCAAATGATGTTAAAATGGTATAGAATGCATGCAAGAAAATGAAGAAGATCGTAAAAGGAAACAAAAATAAAAGTAATACCAAACCAGCAAATTGACTCAAAATGGAAATGGTAAGTGATACCAATTAGGTCCTAAAAGATCAATAAGTGTTAATCTATTCCATCAGTATAGCATTACGTGTCACGTTTGAGTTGCAGCAATAGGGAAAAGAATAAGCCATCTTACCTTCCAGAATTTAATGGTCTTATTATTTGTTGATAGAAAAAACTGTGATCCATTAACTGCTACACACCATCTTATTTTGTTGATCTTCTCTTCAATCTCCAAGCTTTTCAGATAATCAAACTACACAGGAAGGAAGGACCTAGTCACCAGACAATTGTAAACAGTAGCAAAGACCGATGGAAACTGAAATTAAATGATTCAGTTATCTCAGGCGCCTTAATATCACGTACCTTTGGTTCGTGGCTTTGAAATTCAGTCTTATACGCGTACTGAGGGCGTCCTACGAAGGAGGCATCCAATTGCTCCAACTCATTTCGAGAAGAGTACTGACTAGCCTGAGAAGCCAATAATCAAAGGGTATATACATCATGACATGAATTCATAAAAAATCTCTCTGGTTTATAAGATAGCGTAATGAAAAACTCACATGTTTGCCGTCTTCTCTCTGGAACATTACAATACGGCCACCTCGATCTCCAACAGCAAGGTAATCGCCACTCTTCTCAAATTCGATTGCAGATATCATATCAACTACCAACGAAAAAACCCAAAAAGGAAAACATATCAACCACCATATATTAAGAACCATCAATCGAAGGAGCCAAAGTCAACCATAAAAACAATATCAATTCTAAAAGAACAAAAAGGATGATCATTTAAAAGTCCATAGAGCAAGCAGCTTATATATGTATAATCCAAAACACCGCCGACGGAAGTATAAGTAAGGAAGCCAACTACTAAACGACAAGCGATAGACGGTGTTCGCTAACCGTCTAGAACTTCTTCGCTGGGAGCTCTCTCGCCGAATACCTGAGAGAACTTCCATTCCAGTGGGGCCGACGGAGATGAAGACTCGCCTGAGCTTCGACTCATGGTCCTGTTGAGTTGTTTACACCTTACAGTTGATTTCATTTCATCAAGGTTGTTCGATTCCTTTTATATTCCGTTTCCATAGTTAGATATGAGTGCCGGTTTAAATTAACATTATCCACTCGAAAAATTCGGAAGCATAAAAACATAGGAGCTGAATTTAACTAAAAAGAGGGAAGAAAAACAAATAATATAATATTGGGATAAGGAGCAAAACTAAGGATAGAAACGAGTCAGGCCGGGCCAACTTGCATGCCCCTATTTGAGCCCTATTCGAGGTCCAATTGGGTTTGGATCTATATGAACTGGCCCATCTTAGCATTTTTTAAAATGATTTTTAAAACGACGTCATCATTTTGTGTTTGACTATCTAGGCTTGGGCCGAGCCAGGCTGGACTAGACCAAGCCTAGATTGTCATCCTTAAGAATGATCAATTTTTCTTCAAGATGAAGAGCAAAGTGAACAGGGAGCTCAAAGCTGAAAAAATCAAAATCATTTCTTTAACTAATTTTTTATTTCAACCGTTGCACCATGTCGTAGAGTCTAGACTAGAGCCCTCAACATTTATTCTTTTCTAATCTAAAAAAACAAAAACCTATTTTTCTATCATATTGGGTTATGTCAAGATTCAATTGAATAGGGCTAAGACTAAGTAGTACTTAGACTATAATTTTTCAAGTCATAGAGTGATTTTCAATGTAGAGATAAACATTGGCTTAGAATTTATACCATAGAAAGAATACTTTAAGTATTTATGATTTATCATAAATTAATGAAGAAATTGATGAAGATATAGTTTATCGTATTAAATTTAGGTGACTTAAATGGAAGAGTGCATCAAGGGTTTTATTTGACAAGAAGATACTACTTAAGTTTAAATGGAAATTTTGTCTTTTAGCGATTAAATTAGTCATGTTCTATAAGATAGAGTGTTACCTATTAATTAAACAGGGACATAGTCCTAAGTTAATAGTAGTAGTGAAGAGGATGTTTCGTTGGGGTGTAACTTTACTAGAAAAGATATTATCATAAATGTTATGGTAAAAGACAAATTAAGGATAACTAATATCAATGAAAAATTAAGAGAGATAAGACTTAAGTGGCTCAAATATATTAAAAGGAGACATCATGACATTCAAGTAAGAAGATGTGAAAAAATTATACTTAAGAATAGTAAGAAAAAAAGAGAGAGGCTTAAGAAAAACTGAGAGGAGATGATTAAGAATAATATGGTTCTACTGAAACTTACCGAGGACATGGCCAATAGGAAACTTTAACATACTAACATACAGATAAAGAATCTCATATGAAGAGGTCATTCTCTTTTTCATAGATTTTTAAAATCTTTTTCTTTATAGTCTTATATCTTGTATTTAGTTTAAATATTTAATATGTAGCATTTCCCTCTTAGTTGTTTAGCCTACACATTTTCTAAAATAGCCTAAACATTTTCTTATAATAGCTTGTTTCTTTTATTTATTTGTTTATCTTCCTTCTTGTTTGTGTATTTACTTACTCTTTATTTTTTATTGTTATATTTTAATACTTATTTTTATTTTTATATTTATATGTATTTATTTACTTTTATTTTCTTATTATTTTTAATTTTTATCTTTTATTATTCTTTATTTCTATTTCTATTTCTACTTCTGCTTCTATTTCTATTTCTATTTCTATTTTATTTTTATTTTTATTCTTTACCTTATTGCATCTTTATTGGATTATTTATTTTATTATTTTTTTATTTTTTTATTTTTATTTATTTGTATTTAGCTTTTTGTTTATTATTATTATTGTTGTTGTTGTTGTTGTTATCCTTTATGTCTATTATTATTATTATTATTATTATTATTATTATTATTATTATTATTATTATTATTATTATTATTATTACTACTACTACTACTACTACTACTACTTCTTTTATTATTTAATATGTATCTTTTATTGTTCTTAATTTATATCTGTATTTTTATTTATATATTTTTACTTTTATTTAGTATATATATATTTTTTAATCATTTTAGGTTAGACTTGATTTTTTTTTACTATTAAAGCTACATACTTATGAATTTCTCTAGCCCTCGTGTTTTAGCAAGACTTCTAATAGAATGTTGTTGTTATTTTTCCTATTACTCGAATCAATCTGCTTCTTTGTCCTAACCTCATTCTCTACTATTCTTTTTTTTTTAGTTTCACTATAGTCAAAACAAATTCTCATTATTGAGTATATTGATATTTTTGTTGAGAATTCTATACATTAAAATAAGAGTTAGGTAAAGGACTTGCTTTATTAAATAATTGATGTAGTCATATCTAATTTTATGATAAAAATTAAAAAAATGTAACTCACATTTTTAACATTCCTATTAACATGTAGTTGATTAAGAAAGCAAGGAATAAGAAAATCTTTGAAACAATTTAGTTCAATTATAACACCTACATCCTCCTTTAAGTTAAAAATAAATTTTATTCAATTTCTATTTAGATAACTACATACATTGGTAAAGCACTAAACTTCATAACAAATGAAATTTAATAACTTGGTTATTATGTTTGCAATTCAATCTTGATAATGGATAAGCTTTATAACTCCATTTTTAATAAGTTTATGAAAAAAGTATTTGACACCTATAATTAGGAATAGGGAAAAAAAGTCTAATAAGTTTGATTCAATTAAGTCATGATTTTTTAAAATAAAAAGTCAAGTTGAAATTAAGATTAAGTTCTACAAATTGATCTAACATGATAATTGAACCCCAGTTATATATGATTAAACAAAACAATGATATTTTCTTAATAATAAATGAGGACAACAAGAATGACGAATCCAAATCTCGATCGAGTTAGATTAGACCCAAAAGTCCATCTCTTTTAAGATTTATGTTTGAATTATATGTCTTATTTATGCAATCACCTTCTTCTTCATTGTTTTCTCATTTTTAATATAAGAGTTAAATGTTTTATTTATGTAATCACCTTCCTCCTACTTGTCTTCTCACTTTTGATATAGGAACTTATATCAAATGTGAAAAGACAAGTAGGATGAAGGTGATTGCATAAATAATGAATTTTGCTCAAACATAAATCTTCAAAAGGGTCAAGTTTTCGAGTTTAAACTAACCTGATTGAGCTTTGGAATATTTAAGGCATATTAGGCTCAAGCTAATGTTCAATTAGATTATTAAGCAATCTTGAGCTTGAAAAAAAATTGTACCAAACCAAACGGCCCTTAATCTATATGCTTGCTTCAACTAGGTAATACAAGATTCTTTGAAATTTACCATTGTCATAAAAATAGTTGTGCCACCATTTTAAACATGAGTAAAACCCTCTAAAATCTATTTAACCAAACTATTTAACAAACACATGAAACTATTGCCTTAAACTCAGCTTCAATGGTAGATAAGAGATTAGTTGTTTCTTTGATGAATAAGAAACAATTCTTAAATTTATTAGAAAAATATAACTTGATGTTTTTATACCATCCAAATCTTTAATATAATCATCGCTTATATAAGCAACTAAATCCTCAACTCTTCCCTTTTAAAAATATATGTAAGCCAAAATTTTCTCTTTAAATATCTCAATATTGTCTTGACAATTTAGAGATGAAGCTATGTGGGATGCTCCACATACCTATGTAAAAGACTTAAGTCAAATATAATATTATGCTCAGTTAGATACATTATACTGCGTTATTTTCTTATAACAACTAGTATTCACCCTTATTCCATTCACTTAATTTTACAACTTGAAAAAAATTAGATTATAAACCTATCCGTATCAAACCTTTCTAATGATTCCTAAGGTTATCTCCTTTGGAAAATTAAAAAAAAACTCCGTTGGATTTGCAAAATTTCTATGTTAAGAAAATATCTCATTTTCCCAATATTTTTCATGTCAAAATCTTGCAATATAGAATTTTTAAATTTAACAAACATATGCTCATTATTGCCCATAAAAATCAGTCATAAATACAAAGATTAAAAAATTAAAAATTTACCTTTTTCTTTTTCTTGTGACGAACAAAATATGCTGATAAGGGCACCACTTAAAATTGCATGTAGTAAAATGTGATTTTATTTGACTATAACAAGCTTATGCACCTATTTTATTTTGTATAAAGCTTTCTTTAACTTTTACACTTTATGTTTAACCCCTTATTTTCATAACCAATAGGTTGCTTGACAAAAACCTCTTTAATAAATTCTTCATAAAGAAAGTTTATCTTTTCATTTAGCTAAAAGATTATCTAGCTATTTTTTAACGTTAAGAGAAATTACTGATTGAATTGTTTTTAGTTGTGCTATAGTGGCAAAAACTTCAATGTAGTCTATACCATATTATCTTTGCAACTAAATACATTGTGTACTTCTCCACCTCATCATTTTCAGTAAGTTTTTTCTTATGCATCCATTTCCCACTAACCTTCTTTACTCTAATAAGCAAATTCGCCAATTTCCAAATATCATTTTCTATATAATTATGATCTTTGTATCCCTTGTTATTCTCCACATTACATCTTTTTTATGTCACTTCAAATAAAATTAGATCATTTTTGAAAAAATATTACTAAATTTATTGTATCTTCTTCACTATGATAAATTTTCCCTAATTTCATATTATCTCATCTAAGTTGGTTGCTTTCTTCAAATGAGGCCTTTTTGCCTTAGATGGATAAATTTTTTCTTTTAATCCATCAACTTGTCTTTCCTCAGTATCGCTATGTTTAATAATTTTACTTTCGTCTCTATATTGACTAACTGAAGTTTTTGTTTTTACTTCCTACTTTAACTCAACCAAAATGGCTTCCTTATAATTTTTAACTCAATCCCAGTTGTCTTCTTCAAATATAACATATCTACTTACTATGGTCTTCTACAAGAGAGGATCATACAATCTGTATGATTCTGACTCCTTTTTTTCTCTAAAGAAAACACATCTTACACTCTTGTCATCAAGCTTTATCTTTTTGCTATCATGAATAT
>JANZLX010000007.1:21396846-21408834 GCA_025531955.1 Erythroxylum orinocense | reverse complement strand
AAGCAATGGTCTTCATCTTAGTTGGACCTCTTTTTCTCTTATTCACACTAGAATCCATGAGATTTTATCTTCCTAGAGAACCTATTTTTAAAAAAATAAAAGTTAATATGAAATTCATCAAATAATAAATTAATAATTAACACAATTTAAACGGGCTAATAGATAAGTCAAGTTCAAAATAACAATTCGATATCTAGGACACAGGGTAAAATAAAATCACTTTTCAAAAATTAATCAAGAAAAATACTTTATTTAAAAATCAAGAAACTTATTATTCATAAATAAAGAAACAATTTCTAATTAGATAATAATTCTCTAAACAAATAATTCCAACCAAAAGAACTTAGCATTTAGTCATGTCCTTTTAGACCGCAGAGAACCAGTTTTACGAAAGAGAGATGTTATATTCCAGCCTTAAGGTCTTCTTGTCTTTTCTAGCCTTTGACACCTGGGTCTTAGCCGGAACCAGAATAAATGTTCTCGCTGGTACAGGTTTTTGTCTAAAGCCAAACCCGAAAATTGTCCTATGAAAGCCAACCACTGTTCTTCATGTGATTTCGTCCTAATAACATTGAACTAGGTTTAAACTAAAGTGCGCTTCCATCTTCTTTCCCATGTTGTTGACTTGTTGTGGATATCTTGTGTTGTGTGATCGTATCATATATAATCTCAGCTATCACGCAGACGAAACATTTAAAGGGTAGGTTTTTCAGAAGATCATGAGCACAAACATCAATGAACTGAATAATCAATTGAAAAGTCAAGACTGGCAACTAGTTTGAGAAAAAGAAGACCAAAGAGAGAGACCTGAAAGGTGGCTGCTGGAAGAACCTTTGCAGAGGGTGTTCAATTGAGCTTCGATATCGTTCAAGAAAGTAATGGCTTCATTGAAAGGCCTTGACAGATTCAATTTATACTTGGCCAAAATCTGACAGTTAATTTCCTACAGAAAACAAACAAAGAACATATAGTATAAATCAAAGGAATGATGAATCTGAAAGAAAATTTTATAAAGGGCAAACGTCATTTGGAGCATAAAACCTTGACAAAACCTACAAATTATTCAACGACCTTGACAAAACCTACAAATTATTCAACGAACATAACATCAAAGAAGGAAACTGAGCTAATTAATGGGGCCTAACGGTATTACAGTGCAGTTGCCACCTAGAAAAACATTTTTAACAAGGTAAATAAAAGGGATTTGACAAAGCAGCCGAAAGGTTCTAAGGAAGTAACAGGTAAAAAGAAAGGTCGAATGAGAAGTGCATTTTATTAGGGTTTGAGTCATTCTCAAGAAATATACAGAATGTAATCAGAGAAAGAAAAGGGACCATGAACTCGTCAAGCTCTGGATCTGCGCCCAAGCAAGAGGCATCGGCATTTAACTTATTGGAAAGCTCGTTTTCTCGCCGGATTTCATCAAGCAGGGAGGCAATCTGCGGTGGTGCTCCCACCTGCAAAAAGAAAGAACATGTGAAAAGGACTTAGCATGAGCGCTCCTCAACTGATTATGCTCCTGTCTTTAAAATGTCCATGGAAACTAGTTCAGCAATCCACATGGCGTTTAGCCAGTTCATTAATAGGACTGCCTCAAGAATCAGCTCAAACCGCATAAGTGATTCCCTTTAACGGGTCAGAAAGCATTGTGAAAGCAACTACATGTATGAATATAAGGCATATGAAAGAAGAAACTTTCCTACATACTAATTATCAGCTAGGGAAAACTATAAGCATCCTTCGATCTGCAACTTCTGATATGTCCTTTTGTGTGTATATGTGTGTGTTTTGGTCTTTTAACCATTTGGGAAGCTGCAGAGTTTCAAAGCCATAGAACAATATTGGCCATATATACATTTACCTTCTGGCAATCAATATAAGCTTCAAGCAACTTAGGGTAAAGAGGATGAGAAGCAATTTTAGTCCTAATGGTACTAGAAACCTCTTCCTCCAGCATCCCACTCTTCTGAATTTCCGCCACCGGCGAGGCAGAATCGGATACAGAAGAACAGGAGAACATCTGCCCCGATGATCCAAACACAGGAAACGACGGCACAGGGGATGTAAAACACTCAAGATTATAAGGCGACGGAGCAACCATATCATCTGGCTCATGCATGGAGTAATCGTGAGCACTACAGCTTGATTGCATGCCGTACAAGTCCTCCATCAATATTCGCCAAGAATATCAGGAGTTCAAACTCCAAAGACACCATGCACACATATATAGTACAGAAAACAAGAGTGGGGTGGTAGCTAAAGCGCACAACCGACCCTCTCACGGTCATGTTGTAACTTGTACAAGCTGATCTTAGTGACGCACAATTTGACTTTGGGAGATGATAAGTTACAAAATTCTAATAAAAATTAACTTTATTTTTAATTTGTAATTAAATATTTAAATTTTAGATTTTTAATAAAATATTTTATTTTATTAATATAATAATATTTTAAATACATAATTACAAATATATTTATAGTAAAAAAATAAAATTTATGTTAATAAAAATGAAAAACTAAATAATTCTTTTTAAGTATTAATTTTCACAATGTTTTCTTTATTAACAAAATATAAATTTTTATTTAAAAGAAAATCTCTATTTCCAAGAGAATTAAAAAAAACTGTACTGTATATTGACTAAGGCAAGAGGTTCGGATTAATTAATGAACAGGGAGAGAGGTGTGGTAGAGTGGGATTTTAGCGTACTTGGTCCCAGTCTCTCCTAGTTTGCTTCTTTCCAGATTAGCTGTTTCCACGCTCTTTCTCCGCGCGTTCCATCTACTTGCTTGATGAACGCAAAAAGAATGAGAACAAATAATTAGAAAATAAAGTATTAAGTTTTCACTTAATACTAATTAAACTATAATCTTACTTAAATTTAATTTTATGGTTACCTAACAATTTATTTAATACACACTATGACATATGATAGCAATTATACACTTTACTATTATAAAAAATAAAATAATCAATTTATAGTTATGTAATTAATGGAAATTAGCTTTTTGGAAATTAATATAAAAGATTTGCACCGACTCCCCCTCTAGTTTCTTTTATTTACTAACTTTTATTCTCAGAGAATAATTAAAATATACTTTTCATAAATATAAATCTAACATAAAAATAATAGTTTATCTGGTTAAATAATTGTTTAACTATAGCTTACTTTAATTTGAAAATAAAACATTAAGTTATAGTTTAATTAGATTATATAAATATTATGTTATATATGTATGTAATTTTAATAAAAATAAAAATAAAACTTCAACTTTAAATTAACTTTTTACATTTATTATAGAATTATATATTTATTTTTGTTTACCTTTAATAATTAAAGTTTAAAAAATAATTTTAATGGTGATATTGTGACGGCTCTAACGATAAAGTATAAATGATACAGTAATTTTTTATTTTCCTTACGTTTATATTATTATAGTATTCTTCAAATTACTTTTGAAAAGCATCTTATATATTAAACAACCGTTCAATATTGTAATATAAATTGATTATTAGAATGGAAAGTAAGAACTGAAAAACGAGTAATGAGAAAAGAACGTGGGCGAGTACATGGCCACCATTCATTGACTGCAAAATGATCAGGAGTTTGACCGAGCCATCACCGTTGAAATCAACACGTGTTCGAATGGCTTTTTATGCCACTCACTCAATGAGTGGCTAATATAATACTAAATAAAGGTGGGACTCACTCAAGCCGTTAAGCGTGACACTTACCTAAAATAATTGTAATTGGTAATTTTTAGGACTGAAAATGCTTTAAATAATTATTTTGAATTTACTTTTCTAGTGTTTATTTTCTTAATCATCAAACAATTTATTTAATAGACATATTGACTCTATTTGGTAATCAGTTGATTAGCTGATTTTTTTAGTTGATTTGATTAGATAATTTTTTTTAAGTTACAAATGAGAGAAAATTAAAACTATCTCGTAAAAGAAATACTAAAGGCATCAATCTAGATAATCAAGGAGAGGGTGTCTGAAATATTAAGAATTTAAATTTTAGATATTAAATTCTACAAAAATTAAACTTATAATAATAATAATAACAACAACAACAACAATAACAATAATAACAATAATTATAATAATGACGATACATTCATTTATAAAAAATAACAATACAAATACAGGTTAACAACACAATTTAAATATAGCAAAAGAAATAAACATCATTATTTAAAATAAAAGTTTATAACAATTCAAAAACGATATGTATCTGTCATTAAACTAGAAGTTATATTATTATAAATAATTGTCATCTCTCAAAAATTTTTTTCTTCGATATCTTTTAGTGCAGAGTTTACTTTCACATTTTAAAATGTATAGATATAAAACCTTAAATTGGTGCTGGTGGGATTAACTTTTTGATTAAATAACGTAAAAGATTTGTGTCATTATTTATGTCTCTCCACTCTTTTCGATGTTTTTGCTTTTCATTTGCCAATCCTACTTGATGCGTTAAAGCTTTTCATTTCTCAACTAACTATAATTGAAGAATAGTCAACGCAAGAACAATATCTTGTGTTATTTGCCTTGCTCAATAATAACTTAATTTTAAATTACTGTAATCGTATAAGATGTCACAAAAATAAGAATCTTTTACATGTCTATTATATATGTTTTCATGCATAATGTGTAATTTGAAAAATAGGTTAATTACAAAAAAATCTTCAACTTTACTCAATTTTGTAATTATAGTCTAAACTTAAAAAATAGTAATTAAATGCTAAAATTCTCAATTTTATTCAATTCTAACTCGATATAAATATTTTCATTAATATTAATGACGTGGCTTGACACATAAGACAAAAACCCTAAAAACCTATACACGTTGGACTGAATTAAGTTTAACTAAGCTACGTTATGTTGGGATTGAAACCTCTAAATCAAACTCAAAACCTAAATCGTTGGAATTGAAAACTCTAAATCAGTTAGTTCTCGCATAGAAAGAAAGATGACATAGGGTGGTAAATTGAAATTTCATTCAAATTATTAGAAAACTGTCTTTGACTTCTCGCACTAGCATGACAGAGTGTCATTGTCATCTCGCACCGGCGTGACAGAGTTTGATTTAAAGATTTCTATCTCAAAACTACGTAGTTTAGTTAAAATTAATTAAATTTGACATCTATAAGTATTTAAAATTTTTGTCTTATGTGGCGAGTCATATTAGCAGAGTTAACAGATATGTTAAAGTAGGGTTAAAGTTGAAAAAATTGAAAATTTGAGTATTTAATTGCCACTTCTTTAAGTTTGAGTTATAATTATAAAATTAACTAAAGTTTGAGCTTTTTTATTATTAACCATTTAAAAAATAAAAATAATCACATATTGAATTTGAATTTTACTTTTAACATTTATTTGAAAGTATAAATGTTATTTTATTTTATAATAAATTTTCGTACTTTCTTAATAAAATTAAAGGTCATCCCTGTCTTAATTCAATTCATCTTTTCATATTCCAAATTTATAAACTACAAGTGCCTCGCTTTTGAGGAAATCTTAATTACTTCCAGCTCTATGGAACTAAGTAAAGCACATTAGATGAATGTGGACCAAGAATCTCAAAAAAAAAAAAAAAAGAAAGAAGGTAAACTACCTTTAATAATTAAAAGAACAGGTCGCACAATCACAAAACTAAGGTATTTAAATGCTGAGGACGACAATTTGTACTTATAAAACTATAATTACTAAATAAATATTTAAAGACTAAACAAATCAAAGCAACTTAATTAAGTGTGAGAAGTGCAATTAAGATGTATTAATCAAAATTAGTTTAAAACATAAGAATAAAATTGATTCATCGTAAACCTTATATATATAAAAATAAGCTTGTAAGTAGGGATGGCAATGGGTAGGGTTCGATTTGAGTTTTACTCTATTCATATCCACATCCATATCCATTTTTTATGACTCAACCCATATCTATATCCATATTATCGGTTTTTACTTTTTACGATTTACTACCCATATCTAAATCCATTAGGTTGTTCGGATTTTTGGATATCCATCGAGTTGTATAACACATAAAAATATAACTTTTAAATAAAAAATATGAAGAGTAGATTTTTGCGAATGCTCCAAATTAAAATTACTTTAATAATAATAAGTCAAGATTTTGATTTTTATGTATTAAAAAATCATAAAATTATAATAATAAAAATCATAACATTTAGTACAAAGACAACATATATTTTTCACAATTTAGAACTGGAACAAAGATTAAAATAACTAAAGCTTTAAATTGTATTTGCATGAACTCTACAACATTCAAAACTCCATCTCTATGTCATTTGCATTATTATTATCCTATAAGAAAATAAAATATGATGAAAAATATGAGTACCGAGGAGTAAAGTGGAGAT
This sequence comes from Erythroxylum orinocense, assembly GCA_025531955.1. NCBI lineage: Eukaryota > Viridiplantae > Streptophyta > Magnoliopsida > Malpighiales > Erythroxylaceae > Erythroxylum > Erythroxylum orinocense. The sequence goes on along the minus strand of JANZLX010000007.1, from coordinate 21,402,447 downwards.
TTTAAAGTTATTTCTTCGTATAAAATTTTAACATTTTATTATATTTAATCATAAATATTCAAGAAAAAATAGAGTTAATAAAAAACAGGTAGGATATGGGTATCCATAGTTCGAGTTTTACTCTACCCATATCCATATTCATATCCATTTTTTATGACTCAACCCATATCCATATCCATATCTATCGGTTTTTACGATTTACTACCCATATTCAACTCCATTGGATCGGGTAGTGCGGATATTAATCGGGTTGAAAACCCATTGCCACCCCTACTTGTAAGGGACTAAGTAGTAACTACCTCCATTAAAGGATAATTAAATTAAATTAATACTAAAAATACTCAAATTTTACTCAATTTTATAATACTAACTTGATTTTTTTTAAAATGTTAAAATAATTTAATTTTTACTTTTTAACTACGACGTGACAAACCATGTTAAGTTAACATTTTTGTGATATGACTACTATTTATTGTATTTATGTCATATATAAATTTTATTATTTGAAGGTAAGTCTGATCAGTTGCTTATTTGTGACCATAAGGTTAAGAGAAATAATTTTTATGTAAAAATATAAAAAAAAGTTGCGTACATTATGACCCTCTCCAGACTCCTTCAAAGCAGAGAGTCTTATGCATTGGGTATGTTGACTTTTATATAAATTTTATTATTTAATAAATTAAAAATATTAAACACCTTGATACTTATTTTAGAAATAAATTAAAAATTATATGGTATTCAATATTTTTAATTTATTAAATAAAAATTTCATACATGGCATAAATATAATATGTAGTAACCACTTATCTGACGTAACCCGTCACATCATCTATATTAACGAAAAACTTAACGTTACTGTATTTTTATTAAAAATTAAAAGTTAAAATATTTTAACTTTACTTTTTAAAGCTCGATATAATATTGCAAAATTAAATAAAGTTTAAAATTTTTCCATTAGGACATTATTATTTATCAAAATTTTATGGTTTAAAATTTATCATAAATATTAAGATTAGTTAATAATTAGGTTAAAATTTATCCTAAATACTCGGCTTAAAAAGAATTAAAGAAAAGGTTAGGTAAAGATGAATGTATAAGTGGTAAAATTTATAAATAATAAAAATATTTTTTATTTAATAATCGAAATTTCCAAATCTTGTATAGCACATTTTATTTGGGACAAGATTCTCTATCCAGTTTTATGGTGTCTTTTTCTGTCCCTTGAATCTCAGTCATTCATTTATGCAAGTCCTCTGTTTTGAAAATCGGACCGAACCGGTTTGACCGTTGATCGGTCGGACCGATCCAACCACTGGTTCAATAATTTTTTTCATTTTCTTCATTTTTTTATTTTTTAATATTATTAATATTATATATAATTAAATAAAATTATTGAATAATTATGACATCATACCGATTCAACCGGTCAAACCAGTGACTAGTAAAGTCTCCAATTCAATAGCCAGTCTGAGTTTTAAAACATTGTATAAGTCTTACGTTTATTTATGCGAGACCTATAAAACCCACACAAATAAATAGTTGAGACTTGTAGATCAAAATAAGACAACATATGGAAATAATATCTTAACTCATTTTAAGGACGCCACAGGAGTTACTAGGTACGAAGTCGATGGTTCCTTGGGCGAATGACATTGCCAAGGAAGCACATAATCAATCTTTGTCGTTCTTTGACGTTGATTTTGCTTCCAGACTTCAACTCATAATCTCACATGCGCATCAATCGTCGTACCCAGAAAAGGAGTGAAATCCCTGCAGTCCAAATCAACGGTTAGCGTTGGGTGTGTAGTCTACAACCTGCTCGATTAAATGCCCTAACCATCTTGAAGCAATACTACATCATCATCAAAAGAGCTGCGTAAATAAAAACTTCATTTATTGTTAAGGGGTTGCTCGATAGCTATGGAAGTCGGGCATTGCTATCTAGACGGAAATGCAGATGCAGTGGAGTTCTGCCCGCACGAGTCCTATTACCGGGTCCTGGCGGTTGCTACTTACACGCTGCAAGAAGGCGAACAGCAGAGTCGCTCAGGTAGCATTTCGCTTTTCGACGTAGATGCTGACGTGGGTCGCTTCCAGCTGTGTCATCGAGTGAAGACTGTGGGTATCTTTGATATCAAATGGAGTCCCGTTGAAGGCAATATGGTGGGTCAAAGTCCCATGCTTGCTCAAGCTGATGCTGATGGTAGCCTGAGAGTTCATGGGTTATACAACTCTTTGGGTGATGAGAAGGGTACGTTAAACAGTTATATTTTGATGGTTCAATTGAAAAATAGGTCCCAAGGGTGGGAGGTAAGGAAAGGGACGACGTTGTTAATATTTTACCGTTGCTTCCTTTTCCATGTTTCTTTCACTCAACTAAAGAACCATAATGCATACTTGATTAGTGAAATGATAATGGAAACATAAAGTGTCTCTTCGAAGATAAACAATTACACACGTACATATTTATGATAATGCGTAATCAACGACCCATATTTGTGGGTTTTGGGGAATTTTGGACATATAATAACATATCTGCAATAATGACGTTTAGATAAGATCCTGATTTTGGGAAGAATTTTGTCTGGCAGTAAAATCAGCGCCTTGCTTTGTCATTTGTTTTCACTTTTTGACTTTTAGTCGTTCTTGATGCAGGGTACTGCCTCAGAGAGATTAATGTTAATAAGATTTGCTCTTCAATGTGCCTTTGTTTGGACTGGAATCCATCTGCTTCATCCATCTCGGTGGGGCTTTCAGATGGTTCTGCTTCAGTCGTTGCCTTCTCAGAATCGAAATTAAATGTAATTCAGGAGTGGCAAGCTCATGATTTTGAGTTATGGACTACTGCCTTTGATATTCACCAACCACAGTTGGTATACACTGGTTCAGATGACTGCAAATTTAGCTGCTGGGATTTGAGGGACAGTGCTTCAAATTTGGTATTTCAGAATTCTAAGGTCCATAAGATGGGTGTTTGCTGCATTGCCAAGAATCCCATTGACGATCATACCATACTGACTGGTAGCTACGATGAATATCTCAGGGTATGGGATATAAGATCAATCTCGAAGCCAGTAAACGAAACTTCAATTTGTTTGGGAGGGGGGGTTTGGAGAATCAAGTACCACCCTTATGAACCTGGTGTTGTCTTGGCTGCTTGTATGCACAATGGATTTGCGATTGTAAGGATTAAACAGCAGGAATGTGAACTGATTGAATCTTACGCTAAACATGGTTCACTTGCTTATGGTGCAGATTGGCAGAGAGCAAAGTTATTTAATGGGGGTAAACAAAAGGGCACTGTTGTGGCTACTTGTTCCTTTTATGACCGGCTTCTTCGGATATGGATGCCTGAAAACAATATTTTTCAATGATACGCGGTTCAGTTGTGCAAATTTTCATTGCATCACTCAAAAGTTGCACTGTTGCTGCTTGTAATCATCAACGTCATCCAACTTTTTCATATTATCAGTGATTGCGTAGATAAAATGCTTATGGTTTTCGTCTGTGTTGGACTATTAAATATATCTATTGCCTTAGTGGGAACAGACAGGATTCCTTAAAACAAGAGCCTAATATGCTACTACTATGTTCTTTTTTCAGCTAGTAAGAGTCATCTTTTCAGCTATCAAGAGCTTCTTTATGGTGCCATAGAACATACGGAATGCTGGAATTGATATTATATCAGCATCTTTCAAGGTAGGTGAGCTTCCATTTGCTTGCCTATTCATATTCTTGTATGCAATAGTACGACAAGATGACAACATTATCATTAACTTATAATGATAGAGAAAGAGAAGGGATACGCTCTACTAGGGCTATATTTGCTATGATATTATGTGCGGCCTTAATTTGGAATCTTTTCATCACCATCTAGCACATATAGGTTTCTGTATTGTCCTCATTAAGTTTATCTGTTCATCCTTTGTCCTCGCTCTTTAGGTAATTTATGCATTTGATATGCAAATAGATGTACTATTGCCCATGTAAGATTCTCAAAGATGCTTTGGAATTAATAAGTTTCAAAAGGGTACTCCTCTAGAGTTCATTGCATTCATTTATTTCTTTTACATCGATGAAACCCATAACTATTATATATTTTGATTAAATTATCTAATGAATCGATGATTTAAAATTAAACGATATATTTTAATTTAAGCGATAAATTTACAATAACAATAAAACTCGGTATAAATCTCACTAAGACAGGGAATATATGGAGGTCCAATAATACGCAATTTTACTCTTAATTAGTAAAGAGACCATTTTTGATAAATTTGATCCATAAAATAATAATTATTGTTGCCATCTGAAATTTATTTAAATCATTGATATATTTTATTTTAAGTGATAAATTTACAACAATAACACTCAGTAGAAATTTCACTAAGTCGCGAAATTTAGGTGGATCTAATAATACGCAATTTTATTCTTAATTAATAAAGAGACTGTTTCTGTTAAATTTGATCCATAAAATAATAATTACTGTTGCCATCTAAAATTTAATATTTTCTTAACGGTGCGTAATTTATAATTTAAAACAATGTATCCAATTGCATAAAGAAAAAACAAATTGTATATAAATAAAGGGTAAATTTTAGTACGTAATGCTCTCCACTTTATGAAATTTGGGAGTTATCAATTTTACTTAATTTTTCTTTATGTTTTATAAAGAGGATATTTTAATTATTTGTAACTTAACCTTTGGTGACTCCAAATTTACTGAAAAATGAAAATGTTAAGTGGATCAAATAAAAAAGTTGGGGACATCAGGGCCACTAGACATAATCTGAGGTACAGCTGGGTCCGTTGGGCTACAATATTCAATACCTCTGTACAAAGAAGAACATGGCCGTCACCTCCTCACTTATCACTTTTTTTCTTTTCTAAATTTTGCCTTGTAACTTAACTAAAACAATTTCTTTAAAGCATTAAAAAAACTTTAATACTTATACCAATAACTTAGAGGCCATTGGTTCCACTTTTTTTTGTTGTTGTTATTTTTAGTTTATGTTTCCTAGTTTTTGTTTTTTTCTTCTAAAAAACGAAAACCTGTTTAGTTGAAATTTGCAATATAAAAACTGAAAACAAAAATCTGTTTGGTTGAGATTTCTAATAAAAAACTGAAAACAAAAATATGTTTGGTTTTATTATTATTAAGTTATTCTTCTTCTTATTAATTTAATTTTTATTATTAATTTTATTAATTTTTAATATTATTAGTTTTTAATAAGTTATTCCTATTATTATTAATTTCGTTGTTGTTGTTGTTGATGATGATGTATTATTATTATTATTATTATTATTATTATTATTATTAATTTTTAATAAGTTATTATTATTATTATGATTATTAATTATTATGATTATGATTATGATGATGATGATGATTATTATTATTATTATTATGTTATTATTATTATTATTATTATTAATTTTTAATAAGTTATTATTATTATTATGATTATTAATTATTATGATTATGATTATGATGATGATGATGATTATTATTATTATTATTATGTTATTATTATTATTATTATTATTAATTTTTAATAAGTTATTATTATTATTATGATTATTAATTATTATGATTATGAT
>JANZLX010000007.1:21380320-21394747 GCA_025531955.1 Erythroxylum orinocense | reverse complement strand
AAAAAATAAGTGGGAACAATCGTCCAATTTTAGGCCCCTTCGCGAGGACTGTCCCTGTCACTTGATCCTGCACAACACAACCATCATGAGAAAAGTGTACATCATAGTTATTATCCACCAATTGACCAACAGAAATAAGCTTAGTAGTGAGCTTTGGAGATACAAAAATATTTCTGAGATATGATGTAAGATCTCCAACCTTAGTAATAGGTAATGTACTGCCATTAGCAATCTGAATTTCTGTGGAACCATGATACTTACGAACATTTTTAAGTATGGTAGATGAGTTGGTCATGTGATTTGAAGCACCAAAATCAATAAGCCAACATTTAGATAAAATATCATTACCTTGTAATCCTAAGGCAGAGAAGGCTGAAATAATCATTTGCTGCACCATGTCTTGAGTAACCACAGGTTCATCAGCCACAGGAGTAGAAACAATTGAAGTAGAAACAGTTAAAGCAGCAAGATGACGTGAACTATCAGTGTTGGCTTTACGATTTTGAGAGTCGTGTAGGGCATTCCTTTATAATGTGTCCTTGTTGTTTACAGTAATTGCAATACTTCTTTCAGCAATGGGCAATATTATAGCCATATTCTTTACAGCTGTAACATTGAATTTTGCTCATATATTGACCTTTCCCTGTTCCTTGAGCTGCAAATGCAACTGTGACAGTATTCTCCAGTTTGAAAGCGCTTTGTGTAAGAAGACGCTGTTCTTTGCGAAGCAATTCACCAAAACAAATGTCTAAGGATGGTGAAGGTTCTCAGCTCATTAAATTGGAGCGAACAGCCTCAAAATCAGATCTTAATTTCATCAAAAAATGATCTCTCTTGCTTTGTTCATGAATGTCTTGAATTATAGAAAGAGATTCTGCTGGTACCTTAGCATAAACAATGCCAGTAAATTCAGCCCATAAATTCTGGAAACCAGAAAAATATTCCTAGATGGACAGACTTCCCTGAGAGTAATTAGCAATATCATTCTCTAATTGAAAATGTTTGGCAGTATTGTCTTGATTATATACCTTTTTCAAATAATCCCACGTAGCTTTTGCAGTCTTATATGGACGCAGATTGAGAACAATAAGAGGGTCAACAGACCCTAAAATCCAAGTCATTACCTGAGCATCCTTAAGTTTCCATTGGAGCAACTCCCTTGAATTTGTAGGAGGTGAATCATTGCCATCTACATGTCCCCATAAATCTTTGCCAGTGACAAATAGTTGAAATTGAAATTCCCAGGAGGAATAATTTTTCCAGTAAAATGGACATTAAAATTCTTGAAGTGATGTGAAGTAGTCATATTGAAGAGCACAAGAAATACCAGGAAAGAACCAAGATAACTAGCACAGAAAGATGTCACTTTCCCAAAAACTTTCACTTCACGAGATTTGCTAACAAATATCCAGCACAAATTAGAAGTTATAGACAAAATAGAGAGCAGTAGAAGGACTAGATGCACGGTGCAGGGCAAGACGCAAAGAGCAGTGGCGTTACCTGAGGCTGTACTTCCACAACTAACCCACGCGAGGAACCGAAGGACGCAGAGAGTAGTGGACTAGCGGCAACGTTACCTGAGGTTGTACTTCAATACTTCCATAACTAACCCACGTAAAGGAAAAGTCTCCAGAGTTTTCCGTTCCTACCACAAAAGCCAGATAACCACAAAAGCTGTCTAACTGAAGCTTTGAGACCGAGAAAGCCAGATAACCACAAAACCCACCAACCAGAAGAACCCCAAATATCGATCAGCAAATAAGAGCTGTAAAATCAAAGGAAAAGACAAAACAGAGAAGAACTTAGAGAGTGGGCTCTGATGCCATGACAACTTTGCCGAAAATTATCTTTTCATTAAGAGTCCTCCCCTTTAAATAGGGAATAAACTTGATTATACATACCTAAAAATCAGCTAGAGGATTAATACTCCTTAAATAGACAGATTGACTAGCTAGCTATTTACATAATAATTACAAATATATGTAACGGCTATATACGAAAGTAGAAATAATGACTATACTAACATGCAGAAGTTTCCCTTGAAAATTTTCTGTTCAAGTAGTGATTTATTGATCAGTATTGTTCTACATTTCAGATTCTATACCCATTATATCTTCTGTAATTGCTGCATTTGCTTCTAATTGTTTTCTGGCAACGTCTTTTGCTGCTGGGCTTCTCACGGTGTCATCTGCAAGTCTTTAGACTCTGGTGGCATTTTCAAGACCAATGTCATTGCTGATATCTGATCCTAAAAGGAGTCTTTTTGTATGATTTCTATCTCCAAAGAAAAACTACTCTTTGCTCTTAAGCTCTTTTTCTAGCAAAATTTGGAAACATCAATGGTTTGCACCTTTTGGTGTTTGATATAAGATGAAATTCCTAAATGAACTCATAGTCAGAAAACTTTTGAAAAGATCAATGGTACACTCATAATAGGTTCTTTGGAAACTCCTGATCATGAAGGGATAGTTGAAGTTTAATGTTTCATTCACTTGTAAGATCTTTAAGCATTTGAGAAGATGCCATTAGGAATAGTGGTCAATTATATAAAACTTGTAGAGTGTAAATGCCCTTCCTTGACATAGGATTCATGATCTATCAATACAAGTATTATAGTCAATTTATCATTTCTTATAAGTGTAAATCTGTATCTTATTTTTTCTACATAGAAGTGCATACTACATTTAAAATTTTGCACTGTCTAGATGGTTGGTTGTTTCTCTGTTTCTCTTCCATTTGAATACTATACTATGAGCTTGCAAGTGGTCTATAGTGGAGTATATCGTAGATCAGTCTCCCATGGGAAACCGGTTATATTGACTCAATCATGGTTGGATTAAATTCATCCATCATTCCACATTCCTTAATTGTCAACACGAGTGAATCTGCAGTTAGTCAGAGCGTGCAACAGGAAAAATAAAGTTAGAAAACTGTTGTACCCATATATGGATTCCCGCTTCAATGTACATATCATTTTTTGAGATCAACTGCCACACTGGTTGTGAAACTAGGGTTAATCTTCATCATTAATAACAAATTCACCTTAAATACTATTGCCTAGGTAAATAGAGTGTGAACGAATATATTGAAAAATCATACCAGGTAAATTTTCAGGAAAGATTAGAGGGGTCACAAACGGTCCACTTAAAACCCAATCTCTTAAGCATAAATTTCCTAGACATATAATTTAATAGCACAATAATTCACTACAACTATACCTGACAATAGCTATTAAATAGACAAATAAAGAACACTAAAATTTAACAAGGTTCAGCCAATTATGCCTACTTCCTCAAACACTACTAAATTGATATTTTACTATTTTTAGAAAATAATACAAGTGAAATACTAAAAAAGGAGATAAGGAATTTTTATCTTATGAAAAACAATTTTTGAGATATTTAAGATAGGTGAGGGAATCTTCTTTTTATATTTCTTCAATATGGGAATATATCATAACGTTAACAATTCTCCACCTTGACATATTTTGCATCTTCAAATTTGTCACAAAACTTATCTTTAGTAGCGTCTTCAAATGCACTTTAAAGCGCCTATCTTCAATTTTTAGCAAAATTGGTCATTAGAGAGGTAGCGAGCGCAACTACAGGAATAGGTTAACTTGATTGAATTTTGCTTATGGAAAGTGAAAGTTGTTTTGTTTAGTATGAGATCACTTCACGACTTGTGGTGCTTATACCTCTCACCTATCAAAGTTCTGTTAAAAAATCTTGTCCGAGAACTTATATAGAGAAGGATTTCTTGTGACGCAGCAATTCTTCTATACCAACTTAGCTACCCGACTCTGCTATTAGCATAACAACCGTTACACCAGTGGTTGGCCCAACCCAGTCCTCTTGTACTAGGGTTGGCTCCTTGCAGTTCTCCCTTTAACACCAACGGTAGATAGGAACTGAACTGTCTCATGACAATCTAAACCCAACACACGTACCACTTGAATCGGTGAACAACTGAACCCTTGGGACCTTCTTCAACCCAAATGAACAATATTGTTAAAAATTGAAGATGAGCACTTTAAAACGCATTTGAAGACACTACTAAAGATAAGTTTTGTGAGAGATTTGAAGATGCGAAATATGCCAAGGTGGAGAATTGTTAACGTTATGACTTATTCTCATATTGAAAAAATATAAAGATTGAGGACTCTTTTTAAGTTATAAAAAGAAGACTCTTTCATCTATCTTAAACATCCCAAAAATTGTCTTTTATAAGACAAAAATTCATTATCTCCTTTTTTAGTATTTCACTTGTATTATTTCCTAAAAATAATAAAATATCAATTTAATAGTGTCCAAGGGAAGTAGGCATAATTGGTTGAACTTTGTTAAATTCTGATGTTCTTTTTTTCAATAGCAATGTTAGGACCTTGCTGGAAAAGAGCGTCTTGAACCTCAGTTTGCCATAGCCGAAATGATCCATACTATCAAAAATTTCCACTACAAATCTTACATTTGTGATAGCAGTCCTTGGTAGAATAGATGAGACAGAAGCTGTCAACGTGGTTGGTGCAGTCATATCTTTGATTTCTGTCATCTTTATTACAATTTCAATTCAATAGCTGTCAATGTGGAATGCCAATAGCCCAAGAAAAAAATATTTTCTATTGTGGAAGATCAAATTACACTGCAATCATAGAGCATACTAAGAAAAATCCTTGGCTCTTATACGAATTGTTCTGAAACTCAAGTTAATCTCCACCAATAATAACAAATTCACCTTGAGTACTGTTGCCTAGATGAATAGAGTGTTAACGATTGTACTGAAAAATCACACCCAGTAAATTCTTAGGAAAGACTAGAGAGATCACAAACTATCTCACTTAAAATCTAATCTCTTAGACATAATTTTCCTAAACATGTAATTTAATAGCACAATAATTTACTACAACTATACCCAATAATAACTATTAAATAGATAAATAAAAAATTTCATAATTAACAAGGTTCTATTAGTTATACTTCCTTCTTCAGACACTACTAAATTGATATTTCATTATTTTCAAGAAATAATACAAGTAAAATATTACAAAAAGGAGAGAAGAAATTTTTATCTTATGAAAGACAATTTTTGGGATGTTTAAGACAGGTGAAGGAGTCTTATTTGATCTTTATATTTCTTCAATATGGGAATATGTCAAAACATTAACACCACTTCCTATTTTTTGACATCAAATAAACATGGTGGATAATCATATGATTGGGTACTTTATTTGTCTTCGAAGTCAAAGTATTAGACTGAAAGCTGGATTTATCATGGAGTCACAACATTCAAATGGATGAGCTTCCCCCATGTTTCTTTCTATTCCTTGGATTTATTTTTAGAACTGCCAGAAAGATATGATGAGAATCAAAACATTAAAATGAAGATCCTGTGAGTTTGATAATTAATGTGTAAAAATGATGAATTTGCATGTTGGTCTAACTTTTGGTTTTCATCTCCTGTTAGTTGGAGGGAGTTCTATAGAAGCAGTTTCTGGTTTGTTGGAACAATGGTGGTTGACAAATAAAATCTCTTTAGGTTTTGATAATAATAAAATGTATAGAATTAGTTAAGAAATTATTTCTGGTATTTTGGACTGCTATTCAATTAAAGGTTTTATGCAAATAAAGGTAATAATAATCTCCAACGTTCAAAAGATAGAGAATGACAATGTTCAAACGTCCAAAAGATGATTATTATAAGAGATAAGGATTGAAGATTATAATTTAAGATTTATATCTCAACAAACAAGATCAAAGTTTATCTAAATATGTCCATTGGAGCTGGCACAAGTCGACCAGAACATTAGAAGTTGACCGAGTATTAACATATCTGTTAAGTGGGGCTTACTCAAGTCGACCATAACATTGCAAGTCGACTAAAAACAAGAGATCTGTAAGTTGGATAAGTATACTAGTTGACTAACAACACACAAGTCGACTGATCGTGGAGCATAGATGAAATTTTCATAAAAATATTGATACTACTCGACTGATACACTTCGACTAGTCGACTATCAGTGCAACTAAACATAATCTAACGAAGTCAATTGATATCAAACAGGTTAAAAATCATTCTACAACGTCTATGAGTATCAACAACGGCTATAAGAAGATCTACAACGGCTATAATCCTCTGGATCTTGCAGATAAAAGGAGCAACATCAAAGAATCAATTAGGGTAGTCAATAGCAAAGGAATCTGATCATCATTCATTATTATTGCTCTCAATTGCTCTTAGATTGTTCTTAAATCTTACTCAGCTGTACTGAGCATTGTTATTTTCAATTTTCTATCATTGTTATAATGAGTTGAGTGATTAGAGGAAAATCAATGGTGAGGTAGGATTTGTGCCAGAAAAACAAATAGGTTTGTGAGGTGTTAGCTTGAGCCGGAAATCAAGTGGGTTGTAAAAGTTCACACTGAACTAAAAAATGTACAGTAAAGTAGTTTGCCAAATTCTAAGTGAGATTTTAGGTAGAGGACGTAGGTCTTAGCATCGAACCTCTATAAAAACAGTGTTTGATCTTCTTCTCTACTCTTTTCGTTTAACTTATTTGATTTTTCATGTGTATTAACTCGTTAATTTTTGTAGAAATTTTCGAAAAAGTTTCGACGATCTATTCAACCCCCCCTTCTAGATCGCTTTCATGGTTAGCTCTAACCAGTGGAAGTTTGAGAAGAAGACAAGTTATGGAGCTCTTGTATTCCCAAGATTTGAGATATTTCTCATGACACTTGCATTACCTTGTACTTGTGAGGCTTCTGTTGGTCTGGTTAGAGGTACATTGCCTGTTCCTTTTCCTTTTGGAAATCCATAAAGTTGATATCGTTATGTGAACTGTTCAATGGCAGTACCATGTTCTGCATAATTGCAGTCTTTGTCATATTATTTGCTCACCTCATCTCGAGTTTTGGTGCGCACTTTGAATATTTCAATCTTATTGTTCAAAGACGAACGGTCTCACGAGTTTTTGTAGGCATTATGCTTCTCAGTATTGTTGGATTTCAACTGTTATCCTTGCTTTTGTTCCTCTACGTTGGAATCACTCTAGGAAGGCTACTTCAGTACAAGGAGGCCCATCAAGAAGAACAGATATTTCATTAGTATCAAGTGAATATTCGGGTAAGTTTAGGTCCTGGTAAAAGAGGACAGTGGAGATGGAAGGACTAACCAAAATCTATTTATCTAACCATGTTAGGTCCTTTGTTTGAAGGTCTAAGAGGTCACCAAAATACATGGTCACACAGATTTCTGACGATAATCAATCAAAGCAACGGGATTGTATCGTTGCCTCTGGTGATGAGGCAGAAACCTTTGATTCTGAAAATGTTTGGAAGTTTGAGAATATACTATACATTGCTTGATACAATAAAGCTAGCTGCTCTGGGAATTGTACATAACTGGTCTACTAAGACTCCAATAACCATTTTACTATGCATCATCTCATTTCGACTATGTTTCCGTGTTATTACTTATTAAGAAGCCTTTCATTAAGAAAAATGTTCAGTTGGTTGAGATAATCTCTCTTAGCTGTCAAGTGGGTGTGTTTGCTTCTCGTGTTGTTTTATGGGACAAGCAACAATCGAGTAAAGATGGAACCATCGAGTAAAGATGGAACCAAAGTTGGTATCTTTATGGTTGTGCTGTTCTTAATTGGATTCATGGCATATATAATCGATGAATGGTACGCCTTGTACAGACAGACAAAGCAGCTTGACCCTGCTAAGAATTCTTTCTTAACAGGCTTGAAAACTGCATCAATTGGATTTCTTCTGCTCTTTGTCTCACAGAACATTAGCAGATACCTAGAGAACAAACTGCCAAGAAGCAAAAAGGTGGAGGAACCAGAGCAGAGACCAATTCCTCTGCTGACAGAAACAGAAATTCAGGAAGCAGGAGCTCAGGCACACTTGATAAACCATTGATGAGATAACTAGTAGAAATAACAAAATCAAGCTTTAATAGAGAAGGAAGGGGAACACCAAATGATCCTTCGCCTAGCCGTACTAAATGAGAGTGTATTTTGGACAACCAAGAAGAGTATAAGTTCATCCTGCAATTCTTCTTCAGATTCCAAACCAAAACCAACCCAATTGTACAATGATTTAGAAGCCATATTTGCATCATAATGAGCCATCACGTCCTCTCAATATTTGCAGACACGAAGCCTTTCTTTTCATCATTTAAACCAATTTGTGTTGTAAATTTTATTGTTTCTTTGATACACCGAAAATATTAAAGGTTCTTTAGAATCTATAATTTACTAAATTTTTTTTAAACATTCCTAATAATATATTTTCTAAATAAATAAATTATAATTAATGTATATTTAATTTGATTTCACTCCAAATTATCTTATCATGTTCCGTATGAAAATTTTTGTAAAGTCGTAGGGAATATTTCAATACAATGTTTTAAAAATCGATTAAACCAATAAGATAAGATATTTAAAGTATACAAGTTTAAATCAGTATTAGACTATTTTAAAATTGACTAAAAATTAAATAATTTATAATATTATCTTTACTTATTGAATTGTTAAACATCCGGTTATTTTGCTCCATGTGATTGACGGGTCACGGGCCTCCAATGCTCCATGGGTTGATGGGCCATGGGCCTCCAAATAACTTTGCATCTGCCTACCTCTCCTTCATCTGGTTCTCCCTTGTGTTTTTCCTCCAGCACAGATACATACCTCACATGCCTCACATGCGTCATGCTCCTTCTGTTCTGTGCAACCTGCCATCGTCCACACCATACTTTTCCCACCTCTGGCAGTGTTTTCCACCTCCTTCAGTTTTCCTGTCTTTTTGTCTCCACAATTGTAAATATTCAACAGTTAATAGCTGATAGTTCTTAGTTTATTCTTAGTATAAATAGGCAGCAAAATGTATATACTCAGCGTGATGAATTAATAGAGAATACTTACCCCTTCTTTCATAATTTGAAATTTTAATTAAAAAAGAGATTGTTAAATGAAAATTAATTAATTCATTTTACGAATTTGTTAATTTACAAAAATTTATTGATTAATTAATAAATTGGTTGATTTTTAATATTAAAAATTATTAAAATAAACTAAATTGAAAAATTAAAAACTCAACCGAAAATCAAGTAGTTCAGATTTTATAGTTAACTGAATCGGTTGTCCACCTAATCTCATTAACAACTCAATCAATAGTTAGAATTTATTCCCTGGAAATGATTCCTATTTAATAAAATATAAGAATACTTAAATAACATAGAAGAATTAATATAAATATTAAAACCGGTTAACCTTGGTTCCTTCGTACTGGTGGGCAGCATAAACGGCAGGTCGGCTTTTTTGACGGAATAAAACCGGTGGTACGCGTTTTAACAAAAAATAACAGTTAACGACACGTCGTCTTGGTTGCCTTTGCATGAATTACTTCTGTAACCCGTTCACAAGGAAACTACCTAAAGGACAGCATCTTCTTGCCACCAAACCCCATCAGAGGACACCTGTTCTCGGCGATCTTTGGCTCTACTCTCTCTGTGTTTGTTTGGCCACTTATAACTAAACTGAGAGCTACGGGAATGGGTTCCTTTCTGAGTTCGACTAAGAAAAGCATGGAACTTGATAACACGGCACTTGACAAAAACACGGCACTTGACAAGGCCAAGGAGTTGTCAACTTCCGCCCCTGTAGTGGTTTTCAGGTTTATAACACTACGAATCCATCTATCATATGTTCTTTTATTTTCTGGGTTCTCTTTTAACTTGGATAAGGTAGGATGCTACAGTCTTTGCTTGCAATTGCTTTGGTATTTTATTTTGTTCTTGCAGTAGAACCTACCATATGATCTTTTATTTTCCGGGTTCTCTTTCAACTTGGATAAGGTAGGATGCTATTGTCTTTGCTTGTAATTGCTTTGGTGTTTTATGTTGTTCTTGCAGTAAAAGCTACTGTGGGTATTGTAAGAGGGTCAAGCAGCTGTTTACACAGATAGGAGCAAGTTTCAAGGTCATTGAACTGGATGAGCAAAGTAAAAACTTAACCTTGTAACTTACTCTAGTTTACTTAGTACCGCTGTCAACATCATTACATCTCTTGGTCCACATTTTGGTTTTCCTTGTCTGATGATAGCCTTTAGCATTCTTTTTCTTTCTTTTTTTTTTTTCAAATGAACTTGCTTTACCGTTTTAACTAGTTGATAAATGGCATATGGTGCTGGCGGCATTTGGTTCCACATGTAGCCTCGTTGAATAATCGAATGGTCGATGATTAAAAATGAAAAGGCAACAAGTTTTGTATTGCTCGTTTTTTCTCTGTTTCAGTAGCCATCTGTGCATCCGTAATTCGTCTTCCTAATAGCAAATTGGTGATGTTAACGGAACGAAGTAGCGTTCTAAAATACTTGAAAAACAGTGTCTTTCTTCTAAGATTGGAAACAACTCTATTGCAGGGATAAGTGTTGGGACATATTATGATCTGTTTTTTCCATGTGACACGATTCTTAGCCTCTTTGAATCATTTATCTGTTAGACACACGATCAAATTTAGCCGGGAAAGGTCAATGTTTATACATCTGCAGCTCTAGTAAAGTTTGTACTTGTACTTTTCTTTGTAGGTGATGGAGGAGACATCCAATTGGCTCTGGCTGAGTGGGCTGGACTGAGGACCGTACCAAATGTGTTTATCGGAGGAAAACACATTGGTGGCTGTGACAGTAACTACATAACTCGTTCTCCAGATGCTTAATCTCCCTCTTCATTGTTATCCTAGAAATCGAATTTGTTTTTGATTTAATATTTCTACTCCTGCTTGATCTTGCAGCTGTAATGGGTAAGTACCATGGTGGGCAACTTCTACCTCTTCTCACTGATGCAGGGGCCACCGTCAACAACTCTGCTGAACGTTGAATCAGATCCTCATGTATAAACCAGACAAAACAGCTTCATATATTTAAACTGTGTACCTGATTCCCAGTCCTGAGACAAATTTAGATATCTGGGACAATGATACCATGTGTTCTTAGAGTTAATAAATGATCTATTGGAGGAAATTCACTCAGCAACTTCATTCTTTTAGGTTAACTAATTCCTTGACAATGAAAGATGCAAACTTTTATCTCGTGCTCAATATTGTAGTCATTAGCATTACATTGTTATTCGATTATTCCTTATTTTGACTGTCAAAACTTTTAGTTGCGCATAAGATGAGTCATCAGGCATAGAAGGCTTTTACATCTTAAGACTGCTAAGCAGGCATAAAGGGCATCATTTGCAAAGAGTAAAGCCGTTTAGAAGAAAAAGATTGGATTCGTAGAAGAAGAAAAGTAATAAAAAACGAACTAACTTTGATATATTTACTTATTTGGAGGCACGAAACACTAAAAGACTCGAACCTAAATTGAATTAGGGAATAGAGTAGCAGTGTAGTCAAGCAATCGGATTGATTTGGCAACAAGAGAACTACTTATACGTTGTTGACAAGTGAATTTCTTGTAACTTCTTGCCCAACAGCAAGGTTTGATAAAAACACACTTGCCAAATGTTTGACCAAAAAAAAAAAAGTTGGAGACTGTTCCAATTTGTTAAGATATCTTCACGTAACAAATCTTTCAGTTCCTAATATTACTTTTTATTTATCTGTTTTGGGTTCGTCATACAGATTGTAACAGATTTCTGTTTTGTATACAAGATTCCTTCTTTGTTTTGGGTTTGTTTTGATTGTAATAGATTTCTGTTTTGTCCATGGCTATCAGAGCTTTCGAAACTAACGTCCATGGCTAAGCCAAACACAAACCTCCTTCTCACTGCCTCTCACAAACTAGGAAATAACCTCATTTCCCACCTTATCTATCAAGCTAGAGAGAGAAAACTATTTCCTATGGAGTAATAATGTGCTATCTGCACTCGAAGCCTTTGAGATAGATGACTTTGTCACAGGAGACACAATGGCTCCACCGGTCCAAATCCTTGAAGTCGTTGAAGGTCAACGACCACAACCTAGACAAAATCCTAAATTTCTTTCTTGGAGGAAAACGGATAGGCTTGTCCTTCTATGGCTGAAAGTACCATCACCGAGCGTATCCTTAGTTACATTATGCGGCATCAACTACACGAGATGCTTGGGTGACTCTTGAGAGAATTTTTCAATCACAGTCACAAGCTATAGTATGCAGATTAGATGCCGTCTTTCAAACAATGGAGAATGATCCATGTCAATCCTTGAACATGTTAGAACAGAAAAAAGCAATGGCAGACATGCTTGCTCCAACATTAAATCCTGTGTCCAACGATGATCTCTAAACTTAATTCTCTGTGCGCTTTCCATAAGTCTATTAATTCTCGTGTTGAGACAGTGTGTGTGGATGAGTTACTGGGCACGTTGCTTCAAGAGGAGGAGAAAAAGAACACTCACAGAGGGTTCTCATGTCAACTAATGTTGTGCTAAAAGGCACCTCACGGAAAAACTCTTAAGGGGTTAATTACGGTAAGAATTTTTCTTATCATAATAAAACTAAACATAATAATTTTAAAGGGAACTCTTCTGATTGTGATCAATCTGAACCTTAGACAAATGACTTCAATAAAACTAAACTAGTTTGTCAAATTTGCTCTAAGCCTGGACATTCAGCTCTTAAGTGCTACAATCGTTCCAACCATGCATTCACTTCTGAAAAGCCATCAAAGTTCTTTGCTCTTATTGCCTTATCTAGAACTCCATTAGATCCCTCATGGTATATTGACTCTAGTGCCACTAATCACGTTACAACAGATCTAAATAATCTCTCAGTATACTCAGACTTTAATGGTGATGACTGATGATCAAATTAAAGTTGGCAATTGTATAGGTCTTTCTATTTCTCATTACTTAAAGGCCATGGTGATTCTTTACTTCTTACAAATATTTTACATGTCCTAAAAATCACCAAACACATTTTAAGTGTATCTCAGTTTAGTCGTGATAATAATGTTTCCATGGATTTTTTTTTCCCTAATGTTTGTTTTGTCAAGGACATGAAGGGAAGAGTAGTGTTGCGGGGAATGCTTGATCTTGCCTTATATAAGTTGACCAACGAACCCTCCTTGTCTTCTTCAAAAATGCCTATTGTTATGCTCTAGTTGGTGAACGAACTTCGATCCAAATGTGGCACAATCATCTTGGACGACACCCTGGGTCAAAAGTAGTTTATAAAATAGCTTCTAGCTTTAATCTTCCTCTAGATTCAAATAGGGATTTGTCTATTTGTGGTCCTTGTCAAATGGGCAAAAAGTCATCGTTATCATCTGTCTTACTTCTCATGTTCGTTCTGAATCTCTATTTCAACTAGTTTATTCTGATATATAGGGACTAGCTGCTATTACCTCCAACAATGGCAATGGTTATTTCATTCAATATCTTGATGATTGCTCAAAATTTATTTGGATTTATTTTATGAAAACCAAATCTTAGGCATATAATACAGTTAAATGTTTTCATACCATGGTTGAAACACAATTTGGTTGCAAAATAAAACAACTACAAACTGATTGGGGTGAGGAATGACGTAATCTTTCATCTTTTTTCAATGATTTGGGAATTGAGCACCGTCTTTTTGCCCCATATAACCAAGAGCAAAATGGTACTGTCGATTATCATCATGGAGATATATTATTGAAAAAGGATTAGCTCTTCTAGCTCAAGCTTCTCTACCCTTGCATTTTGGGAATATGTTTTTTCTACATCAATGTATTTGCTAAATAGGTTGATCACTCATGTTTTACAAAATAAATCTCCTTATCAGTTGTTATACAACAAGGCACCTGATTATCATTTTTTTGAAAACATTTGGATGCTTATGTTATTCATCCCTTCGCCCATATAATAAAAACAAGCTTTAGTATCGATCCCAGCCATTCATTTTTATTGACAGCTCTAAACACAAAGCTTATCAATACTTTCATCCTTCTAGCAATCACATATCACTACAAAAAAAATACCCCTTTTGTGACGTTTTAAAAACGTCGCAAATGTTAAAAAACGTCGTAGATACTTATTCGTGACGTGTCTGAAGACGTCGCAATAGACGTCGTTGAAGGGGGAGTAAGGAAACGGTTTTGTCGACGTTTTGTAGAAAATGTCGAGGAAGTCTAGGTCATTTTTTGACGTTTGGGAAAACATCATTAAAGCGCAAGGAAATGGGCGACGTGTCAGTTAAACGTCGTGGAAATAATATAGCTTTGTGTGACATTTATTAGACGTCGTTGTAGCATAACAATCTGCGACGTTTGGGATTAAACGTCGCAGATGATGAGTTTGTAAATATAATTTTTAAATATAATAAAATACGTTTATTTGAATAAAATTTAAATTTTATATAAACCATCCGAAATTAGTAATAATAGTGAGAATTATTAAAATTAAATTTGAAATTTTATTTGAATCCGAATATGATTTTAAAATTGAATTTTAATGGA
>JANZLX010000007.1:21355718-21367128 GCA_025531955.1 Erythroxylum orinocense | reverse complement strand
AGGTCTGTTTATCTGGTCCATTCCACATCGTTACATTGACCATTAATGAACTGTGAAAAAGAGAACAGAACAGGAATGCAAAAATGGGAAAAAAGGAGTGAACTAGTTTGGGGGTGCGAGAGCTTTGTGATTCTGTGCTTAGATGATAGATTTCATTTAATGGAAAGGTAAATTAGACCTGTTTAATTGCAGAAGAGAGGACCTAAGCTAAAGCTATGACCTTTCCTTTGCCTAAATTTTAAATTTTAGGAATTATTTTATAAATTTAAAAAATTACCTAAAATGGTACCTGGTACTAACCGATACCGGTACCGGTTCATTTCAGACCTTAATTTAGTATCGAGTCCGGTACGATATTCATAACTTTGGTGTTAGCAAGTGCTTAAAATAATTAATTTTCTTAGTTCCTATTTTTTAACATTAGGATGTTAGTGGAGCAAGTGGTCAAATTAGCATGTGATATTTTGTTGGTATTCTCAAGTTGTTAGTGGAGGATTATGTGGGATGATGTTTACCCACTTCCTTAGTTAGTAGCTTATTTTTTGTTGAGATTAGTTTGTTTGTAAGCCTATTTAAATAGGCACAACTTTGCTTTTATTTTACTATGGAACATTACATGAGTTAAACTATGAAACTTCTTGCCTTCCTTCTCCATTTTTATTCTTTTTTCTCCAACATTATAATGGTTTGTTATTTACAGGTGTGACATGTTTACTTCCTAGGACCAAAGTTTGTAGTTTGAATAAATAATGTGGAGAATGCCTTGTTTAAGGTACAAAAGAAACTATCAGCTAAGCAAGTAAGATTATATGAGTTATTAACTGAATATGATTTCGCTTGAGATTACAAACTAGGAGAGTACAACCAAGTAGCGAATGTCCTTAGTAGGAAGGAAGAGATGACTGCCTACTACAACTTGTTAAGAATCGAAGCAGACTTAATGGACACAATTTGACAAAAGTGGTAAGCTTAACACTAATTATTTTCATTTGGTGATTACATTACTAAATAATACTGGCTTGATGATGGGCTACTTGTTGATAAGGGTGATAGACTATTTGGTCCTAGACTAGGTGGACTTTGCAGGGAACTTAGGCAAAAATCATATGATAAGCAATGGGTTAAACATTTAGAAAGGAAATGGTTGATAGTATTGTTTTTACATTCATATGTATAGCCTCGCATAGAGCAAGACATCAAAACCTATTGTTAAACATATTTGATGTGCCAAAAGACAAAATGAAAAGAAAAAAGTAGCCTAGATTGTTAGAGCCTCTACCTATTCCAGAGTAGCCAAAGATATCAATGCCTTTAGACTTGCATTTAGGATTTCTAAAGGCTGATGACAAGGCCTTGGTGCTAGTTATAGTGAATCACTTGATCAAATATGTTGTGCTTGTAGTTGCTCCAACAACTTGTTCAATAGAAACATCTGCTGAGTTGTTCTATCGAAATATAGTAAAAAACTTTGGTGTTCCATTAAATATTGTGAGTGATTGAGATTCTCGGTTTATTAAAAGTTTCTGAACTTTATTGTTCAATATAATGAGACTTGAGCTAAAGTTCTCAACTGTGAATCATCCCTAAATGGAAGGATAAACTAAAAAGATCAATGCTTTGATGGATGATTAAATAAGTCACTATGTGAGTGCTAGCCAACAAAATTGGTTAAAGCTGTTCGATTGTGCACAGTGTGCTGATAAGTTGCAACTATCTTCCTCCACACAAAAGAGTCGTTTTAAGTTGGTGATAGGCTCGCAACAGATGAGAGGTAAGTGTCCAACTGCTTGTAATTTTGCTAGAGTAAATAGGAAATGGTAAAGTGTTAATGAAAATCACACCACAATTATGGAAGAAGACAGGTAAGAAGACAGTACACAAAGAGACCATCAAAAAAGTTGGTAACGTTGCTTATCATCTAAAGTAGTTGAAAAAGTTAAAGATACATCCCATTTTTATGTCAGCTTTTTTAGGCAGGTTTCGTAAAGATAAGTAGGAATTGCTTGAAAAGCTCTCTGGGTAGCTTTTACGTGATCAGTTATGTTAGTTGACATGTAAATAACTTGTAAGTTTCGTTGTACCCCCGATCCTTCAGCTTACTCTTTTATGTTATTTACTTGATATCTTAGGTGACGAAGTAGAATAAGAAGTTTCGGCAACGTTCATGGTATCTTTCGTAAGGATAGTGGGTACAGTTGTTCATCACATAGCTTGCTTGCTTCAACTTTACTGTACCACGATTTACATTATAAACAAGCTTGCTTCAACTTTACCGTACCACGATTTACATTATAAACAAACTCAATTTATCACAATGTGTACTGTCTACATGCTCTTGCAACAAGTTGAAGGAAGAAAGGAATTGAAATTTGTTTCTTTTTTTGTTAACCAAATGCTATTCCACGAGCCTTCAGAACCATCTCTTCTTTAATCCTCTGCAATAGTTCCATCAGATTGATTATAAGCTTATCCAAAATGTCTAAGAATAAGAAGACAGCAACTCAAAGTTTCACTTACGTTTGAAACCTCAATCCACGAATCAAGTGTTTTCAGAGACTTTCCTGATGTTTGAGTTTCTCGAGCTATCGCTACACCCTCCGCCAGGGTGTTAGCATGACCACTTACCCAGAGAGCTGCTGCTGCGTTAAGGATCTGATAGATTATCTTTTATATCAGAACATTTTTTGGAAGCTAGAAAACTAAGATTGATTCACAAGAGGAACATTAACGGATGAATATGTCGGTAAATGCATCTGTGCACAACTTCGAGAACATAAAAGAATTGGAGGACTCACCAATGCATTAGCAATTGGCCCTCCCTCCCCTGCTATTATGCGTCTTAATATGTCTGCATTATATGCAGGGTCACCACCTCGCAAGTCATCCAAACTGCAACGAGGAATGCCGAATTCCACTGGGAAGGAACACATTAGCAACATAATTAATCAGACAGAATCTATGTTAACTAATGGTATCATTTTTGAACTTAGAAGCTTAAACAATATTAGTTAGAAACAATGGACAGTCAAGCAACTCTTACTCTTATAAGAAAAGAGATGATCTTACATGGATCAAAGGAGACTTTTTCAATTTTCTCAGGAGTGACATTGAGGACCATCCCAGGACCTGTGATCAGATGTTTGTGAAATTTAAGAGCAACAACAATGAACATTACCATAATAGCAAAATAAAGCTCAAAATTAATTTAGCTTCGCAAAATAGGAGGAATCTAACCAAGGGGACTCATTTCATCTAAGCCTTCTGAGTGAACAACTAATGCTCTCCTCATACCAAAACGTTGTAGAGCTTTGGCAATTTTGTATACCTATACGAGAACATTAAGGGAGACTCGTTTCAGTGGCATATTGATTGGGAAAACTCCATTATCAACTCAAACTTTACTCTGAAGCACAGCACCAAACTGCACACCGTATAAATGTCTGAATGCAATGTCTAAATGCAAGTTAACAAAATAAATTTGTAAGGCAATTCAGTTGTTGGCAATCACAAGATGCTTGCAGTCTCATGCCAATCACTTAAAACTATGACATTATCTTCTTCAGAAGATCTTTGAATACTATAAACCATCTCACCTCTAAATGGTCACATAGACCTTCTTATCAAGACCTTTCTGTATAAAGCATTAATTACACACAGTATTCAATATTATCCCCAAACATAACTGAGGATAATCAAGATAAAGATGTGAAGAACCGGTGTTGCCTCAACCACATCGAGTTAACAATAGTTATGAGTTATTGGCATGAAGCAAAAGAGCATAAAGAAATAAAAGAGGAAAAATTAGTCAACCACAAGCCTTAATTTGGTAGGAAGAGGATTGAAAATTGAGTTGACAACAAAAGATAAAGGCTAAATTAGATCATGTTAGGATCTAATTAGATAAGTAGCAGTAGTAAGTTAAATATGTTAATCTATTTTACATATATTATCTCATTTGTTTAAAATATTTTTATTAGAATAATTTAAAATGTTTTTATCAGAATAAGGTTCAAATTTGTTAGGAATCCTTTCCTACTAGAATAAGGGTTCTAAAAACTATATATATATATGTATGTATTCAGCTCTTCATCAATAACAAGCAATTTAAAATTTTTCTACAAACTTGAGTTTTGAACTAGAAGGTGTGATGCTTTCTTCTACGACTGATTCTTAGACACTAGGAGTGATTCCCAGTTTCTTACCTTCTGTTTTTTTGTATTCACCACAAAATTTCAGCAACCAAAATCCTAACTTCCAGCATATTAAACCCTAAAATACTAGCCTAATATCAGCCATATTTCTAATTTTGTAAGTTTTAGCTATTAGTTAATAATTCTTCCATTTGTCCTGCATCAATTGGTATCAGAACTTTGGTTCACAATGGCAACTTGTAGTAGAAGGGTGTATAGAAGAATATTTAGCAACTTAGAGCAAGATGAAATACTTTTGACTATTGCTAAAAGGTTGGGCATTGATGATCCTCATTCACAAGGTGTACCAAGAACCAACTTACATGTAACAACACTCATAAGAAAACATGTTCGACAAAGTTTGGAGAGGCTAGACAACCATGACATACATTCCCTAAAAGTCAAAACTCCTACAACAAAAAATTATACCAACCAACAACTTATACTTGATGTAGAACATGGAGAACGTGGTAATAAGCAAGAAGAAGGGACTGATATTGGTCAACAACACACAACATATGGGAAAATCATTGCTGAGAAATTATGAAATGATTTTGATTCCTCAAATTTAGTAGATCAATTCGAATCTTTGAGCCTACATTTAGAAGATGCTCAAATACTTGATGATATAGAGACTTTGACAAAGAAAGATGATGGAGAGATGATCAAAGCGTTAAAGATGAAGAAAAACATAACAAAGTGGATTCTTTGGCAAACCCTGAAGTTGAAACAATTGAACAACCAGCTCAAACAATTAAACAGCAAGCTAAAACAGCAGTGCAACAAGTTAAAAGTATAGGACAACAAGCTAAAATAACAGGAACATGAAGCTGAAAAGATGAATACAAATAGGGCTGATTGATAAGATTGTGTTGTATCCTTAATGTTGTTGATGAAGATTGTGTTGTAGTGGCTGATTAAGGAGAAGTATACTTGAATGAAGATGCGCAATTAGTACAAATAGGAATAAAGAAGTTGCGAATGCACTTGCAAGTCAAAATTCAATCATGATGGCAAGTTAGTGCATCCGACTACAAGAAGCAACAATACGTATGATTTTGATGCCTATGTTGAAGAGAAGCCATATGGTTTAGTTATGAAACCATTTGCAAATATATTGGTCAAGACTTATGATATTGTCCACACTACTAAACTATTCTTCAAAGAGGTTGTACGTCCATATGGATTACCTTTAACCATCATCTTTGATCATGACGTAAAGTTTATGAGTTATTTTAGATAACTCTATAAAAACATTGAACACTAAGCTTCAATTTTCAAGTTGTTTCCATCCTCAAACCGATGGACAAATAGAGATGGTGATAGAAACTTGGAGGACTACTTAAGATGTTTGGTTGGAGATAATGTGAAAATTGGGACTTAATTCTCCATATGACAGAATTGGTAAGAGTTCTTTTGAGATAGTTTTAGGAGTTCAACCAAAGAAGGCTATTGATTTAGTTCCTTTACCACAAACAACATGAGTTAGTGTTGAAGTTGAAGGTCTTGCACAATACATGAAGGGCATCTTTCTCTTATAACAAAATGTTGATCAACATCGTCGATTGGTTGAATTTAATTGAGAGGATATGGTAATGCTTAGGATTCGTCTAGAGTGTTTTCAAAAAGAGAAATATAAGAAATTTCATTCACAAAATGCTGGACCTTATAAGATTATCAAGAAGATAAGTATTAATACTTATGTTTTGGAATTACTAAATGATATGGGAACAAGTACTATCTTTAATGTTGGGAACTTAATTATTTATCATGGAAAAGATGAGTAATCCCCTACTGTAGTTGTAAGAATTCCAACCACTCCCCATCTTAAAGAGGAAATAAAAAATGTTCTTAATGAACAAATTGTAGCCACAAGAGATGGTGGATATCGACAATTTCTTGTCAAGTGAATACTTGAAATTTAAAATCAGAAGTTCAAAAGTTAAATCCAGAATTATATGATCAGTATTTGTTACATTCTACGTCGATGACGACCTCAAACAAGCTGGGGAGAATTGATCCAGAAGAGCTTAAATTATGTAGAAAAAATAAAATTGAAAAAATTAGTCAACCAAAAGTCTTAGTTTGGTAGGATGAGGGTTGAGAATTTAGTTGACAACAAAAGATAAGAACTGAAATTTAGATTATGTTAAGATTCCTTATTAGATAGGAAGTAGTAATAAGTTAAATATGTTACTCTATTTTACATATATTATCCTAGTTATTTAGGACTTATAGAATTTTCATTAGAATACGATTTAAATTTCTTAGGAGCCTTTTCCTACTAGAATAAGGGTTTTAAGAACTATATATATGTGTGTGTATCCAACTCTTCATCAATAACAAGTAATCTGAAAATGTTTTACAAATTTGAATTTTTGATTAGAAGGTGAGATAATTTCTTCTAAGAGTGATTCCTAGTTTCTTACCTTCCGTTCTTTATGTTCACTAAATTTCAGCAACCAAAATCCTAACTTCCAGCACATCAAACCCTAAAATATTAGCCTAATATCAGTCATATTTCTATTTTGTGAGTTTTAGCTACTAGTTAATAATTCTTCTATTCGTCTTACATTATGACATGTCAAAAACTTAAAATTTGCAGCATGCAACTAGCTAAACTTTTGAACAATAAAAATTCTTTTCATAATAGTAACAACAAATATTTTGTATTAGTGAACAGATAACATCTCTACCAATCATTAGAAATCAATGTACAGGAACTTACCAAGTCTTCCTTAAATACGCCAACAACAGCATAGGGTACCCGAGCAGGGTTCAACATAGGGCCCAATATATTGAATACTGTTTTGACTTTTAGTTTTTTCCTCACAGGGCTAACAGCTTGCATTGCTGGATGGAATTTTGGTGACATCATGAAACCAATTCCTGCTTCATTAACACACCTTGATACCCCCTAAATTAAGTAAAAATGTAATATGTTGAGTGTACAAATTTTGCCTTCTCTGAAACAAGGAAAAGAATGAGGTCCAACATATGAACAAGCACTGAATTGGAATACATGAACAGATGAATGGTCCAACAGATCACATGGTAAAATATTCTACAATGTCTTTATCCAAATAAATTATTATTTTATTATGTATTTGCACATACACACACACATATATATATCACATAAATATATATTTATATATAAAAAAAATTCATGCGAGTCTATCGGAAATAACCTCTCTATTCGTTAGGGATAAGATTAAGTACTATTAGATCTCTTCAGACTCCGCATATTAACGAGACTTTCACAAGTTTTTTTGTTGTGTCTTTAACCAATTAAATCATAAAAGAACAGGGGAAAAAGTTGAATCAGTTGACCTTGTTAAAAACACCAACCTACAACAATTTAGCTGGCAAAAACCAGCTGTCATTTCAAGACAGTGGTACTTAATTCTCCTAAAAATCAACGAGGAAATAAAATTTTATCTAATTAAATTAAAATTTGATTGATGTACTCTCAATATCCAATCCAATTAATAAACAACTCAAACCAGTAAACTTCTAAGTTCTGCAAACCAGTAAACTTCTAAGTATCAGAACTGTAATGCAGTAAGCAGATATGAAATATAAGTAGCAGCGAGTTGTGCTATCAAAGATTTAAAGGGCAAATAAGTCCTGGATCTACTAATTGCAAAGTACAAACTGCTCCCATTAAATAAATTTTTTGTTTTCATGGCATTTAAATACAAGTCCCACCGCCAGAAGATTGTCAGAAGCTGACGTCTCCAGCTTCAACCACTAACTACTTGTTACCACGAACCTTACCTCTGGATCCAGGTCAATTACTATGCCCAAGGCCTCCAAAACATCAGCACTGCCACATGCAGAAGAGCTCGAGCGATTTCCTTGCTGTATAGGAAACAAACAGCAAACTTATAACGTTCAGCATTTCATTAGCGAACACCGAGACGGTCTCTCCAAAACATTAATTGGAGTTTCCAACAGAGAAATTATACGACCTTGGCGACCTTAGCACCACAAGCAGCGGCTAGTATTGATGCTCCTGTGGATATATTAACCGTATTTGCTCCATCACCACCCGTTCCAACAATGTCAACAGCACCAACCAAACCTTCAACTTTGTTGGCACGCTTCATCATTGTATTTGCGAAACCTACAATCTAAAGACATAAGAAATTCACATCAACTTCGTTCCATCTTTTGGAATAGAATAATATGCAAGGAAATACCTCATTTAGCATATAAATATTAGATATCCAATTACAGCAGAAGAAGGGAACCAGTCCTCATGTAAAGCGATAAAACTACAGAGTTATTGTATTTAGCGGAAACCTAAAAATTAACGGCAAACGAACTTACTTCTTCAAAGGTCTCCCCTTTGGCTCTCAGCAGGACCAGAAATGCACTGATCAATACCTCACTAGGTTCGTTAAGCAAAAGGTCAAGCGCAGCTTCGACTTCAGATTGGGATAAATCCACTCCATTTATTAAACATTCAATCAGCTAGAAAAAGAGATCCCAGAAATATTAGATATTAAATCTTGAACAAATGAATAAATAATTATAATCTTCCAAATACATGTCGACATATACCTCACTAAATGCAGCTAAGGGCTCAGACGCAATTTCACCAGCCCCAGGCCGAGCATTAACCAGACGGGCTCCACTTCCTTTTATCTGTTTCTTCCTATGAACAGGTCTGACAGAAAAAGACATAACCTTTTCCCGAAGATCGAGAACTGGGAAAAATGGGTGTCGAGTTAAGGCAGATGGAGGGATTATAGGCCGATGGGTTGGAAATAAAAAGAACGTCGCCACCATTACTGCTGCCCAAGAAATGAGTAGAAAATAAAAGCAAAAAGCAGCAGTCACTGGAAGATGAGACTTTGGATTTCCCCTATAAATAAGTAACAGAGCAAATAAAGGATTTTAATTCTTGGGGCATGAGCCGCCGGGATAGACCTTAAGGATTCAAGGTCCGCATGTGAGCCACAAGTCAACTCACAATCAGGGTAAGTCTACAGGGATACCGGAGATACGTCCATCTGTTACTCATCTGTATAATGGATTTTCAGGAAACAAATTGAGTGCTTACTCCCCATAACGGACTGAATCTGTCATTGAAGGAAATAAGGGATTTGAATCTGCATCTTTCAATTTTGCAGGTTTGGAGTCAACGTATACATCTTATAATCCAATATCAGAAGTAAAGTTACTCTTTGGATTTACTTCAATGGATTTGTTTCTTCTTTGGCTTATCTTTTCGTTGTTTAGTTCATATTTGTTCAGTTTTTATAATCTTAGTTGATTTATGTGTATCAAATCAATAATTTAATATCTATAATTTTTCATTCTCTTAATAGTAAATATTTGAAATTGAGATCTATATTAAATCACCTTATTATTAAAACAACTTTTAAAAAAATAGTAATTTATTGATGTAATTTAAAAATGATAATAGAATAAATTAAATTCGTATTTAAAATTTAAAAACTTTTAAACGTTCGAAAATCAAATCTCAATTTAGTTAGATTTGAATAAGTAAGTTTTAATCTACATTTGTTTAATTTTAGAAAATATCTAACAGATTCTTTTTTCCAAATCCCAATTTATTTTGTCGAGTTGAGTTTTAGTTTTTTAATTTGACAATTAGAATATGCACAAATTAACTTATTAAAAATGGATATTTATAATATTTTTCTTTTAATAAAAAGTACATTATAAAAGAATAAATATAATAATTTCAATTAATTAGAAATAGTATTATAGTTTTATAGATGAGTTTTTTAAAAAGCATTGGTAAATTAATATCAATTAAGGCTAAGTAAGATTGTGTATTAATAGACTTTTCTAAATTTCGTGCCTTAACAAAATGTTTACTTAGTGTTATTGTTATACTTAATTAACAGAGTATACGTGCATGAAATAAGACAACACTAGGGCTTCTTTAACATAATCCGGCACATCATCAATTGAGTTAATTTAACGCCATATGCGACTTCATTACTAAGCAAAGAACAAAAACATAATTCTTATCGGTTTACTCAGTCAACAATTAGTACTAATTGAATATATAAAAGGTATTAATCTAATGTATATGAATTCGTATTATAAGTTCTCTCGAATATAGTGTTTACTTTATCTATATATTATCTATTTAAGTATCTAGAATTTAGATTATAATTATGCTATTTAAATTAACTTACTTGTTTTTCTCTTAAATTATAGGCTTACCTATATAAATGATTTCATTTTCTTTCTATCCTAGACCAGGATATCTATTGGCGGACTCAGTGACTAATTCCCTCGCTAGTTTGTAGGCACATCACAAAGTAGGACAGCTAGTCCAAAAATTTAAAGATGCTTCATACCCAAAGTTAAGGATCGAACTCCTGACATTTGGTTAAGGATAGATGAATGCCTTCCACTCAACCATACCCCATAGGTTATATAAATGATTTCATTTACATTAGAACGAATAAGTTATTCAATATTTCTTAGATTTTCAATGAGTTATCTCTAGAATCCCATGATAGTATTGCACGTGTAAATAAATCTTGTAAGATAAAAGGAGATTTGTAAGATGTCTTTTCTACAAGAAATGTTCCACACCCTTGGTGAGTTGAAAAAAGACATTTGTTTAGTTTGCATAGTAAAAGATATCAGTGAAGCAACCTACTACACTAAATTAAAGGGTTTTGGGAATGTGTTAATAACTTATTCTTCAATTCCTTCATGTATATATGGTGTTGGCAAAGAAAATTTGGATGAAAGAAGAAAATGGTCCATCAATTTTTCAAGAGACTAATGATCAAATATAGAATCATTCCATCTCAAATATTAAACATAGTAACTTTTCCTTCAATCAATGAACTTATGTTTTCATAACTAAAGAAGAGAAGCAACTACCTACTGCTTCCATTCTATAAAGGTAGGAACTTTTATTGTCAAAATCAAGGTTTTGAAACTTAGACAGGACGTCGAACCAGAGGCTTAACTAGTTACCGGTTTGGTCAAATCGGTGTGACGTCATAATTATATTTAATTATATATAATATTAGTAATATTAAAAAAAGAAAGAAAAATATGTCAAATAATATAAATAAATATAAATAAAATTTTCA
This sequence comes from Erythroxylum orinocense, assembly GCA_025531955.1. Classification (NCBI taxonomy): domain Eukaryota; kingdom Viridiplantae; phylum Streptophyta; class Magnoliopsida; order Malpighiales; family Erythroxylaceae; genus Erythroxylum; species Erythroxylum orinocense. Next base: position 21,355,838 of record JANZLX010000007.1, on the reverse strand, counting down.
ACCATCAATCATATAATTGTTCTCAAATAATAACTAAAATATTATGACTAGATGTCAAAATAATTACATCAACCAACGCAAAATCAAAAAATCCACCAAAAAGTGTCTAAATATTTAATA